>VJMY01000171.1:0-127287 GCA_009869795.1 Neelides sp. FZ-2019
TATAATATTATTTATTAACTTTTCCTTAATAAATATAAACAAGTTTCAATTATTTTAAATATAATTATATTAAAAAAATTTAATAAATAATACTGTTAAATAATGATGTCATTATTCTTAAGCAAATGAAAATAATTATAAGAATAATAATATTAACAAAAACAGGAAAACTGCTGATTAGAATTTATCATCTTTACAAATAATTCTACTTACGGATACTTATAAAACTTATGGTGCTTCTAAATTACTGTTATATTGCAAATAAATATAACTTTTCATTCGCATCTCATAGAAAATATAATGAAAAGTAGGTAGTTCAAAGGTCAGCTCCAAGTTTTTCAATTTCATCGAGAAAGAAAAGAACGTCGTCGTGATTGACTTCTGAGCTTTGGTAAACAATTCTGAAGAAATTGGGAAAGTCCCTCAGTGGTTGATACGTGACCATCATGGTTCCGGCTTTCATCATTCTTTCTTTGATCTTAGGAGCAATCTGAAAGTAACAAAGATTCATTCAATATACCATTATAATTATTATGCTCATTAGTTTAATTGTTAATTTACAATTTGGATTTTTTCATAGAATTCTTTCGAATCTCTATCAAGAGTTCTGAGAGATGGTGGAATGAACCAAAAGCAAACGTTTGTTAACTCGGGTTCGAGCAGCAACTTGAAACGATCTTCGCGTTTCTTGAGCTCCTCTACGGTGAAAGTAGTTGTATCAAAGATCTTATTTACATGATGTTCAAAGCCTTGAGTGCCCTATAGATTCAAAAAAATGGTTAATTTTTTTGAATCAATATTACCTATTATAACACTACGAAACAAAAGAGCTGTAATAGTCTTTAGTAATGATGATTAAATTTCTTTTATTGTGCTATCTTTTTTAAGTGAATGGCCAAATGGAATTTAATTCTCTTACCTTTGCTTTCCACATGAGCCAGAATTTGAGAATGTCAGCTCTTCGACCGCATTGAATATGTTTGTCTCCAGTGTCGAATTTTGAAGCGTCGTAAAATTTATCCTTTTGGAAAAGATAGGAAGCGTGAGTTGCATGTGAAGCCGTTCCAAGCCCTTCTTCCCTTAGGAGAAGAACAGATGTTTGTTGTGGCGAACAGAGCATCTTGTGAGGATTCCAAGTAACTGAGTCAGCGCTGGAATCCAATTTAAATGTTTGTTAATATTGTGTTCTATTTTAATTTTACAACTTTTATTGTTAGCTAGCAGTTATAAGTTTTCCTTGTCTGTATTTAACTAATTATTCGACGATGAAAGTTTTATCATAACTCTCAGTCAGTATACGAGAAATCCAAGAGAGAGAGTAGATATTTTGCTGAAAAACTTGGAAATGGGAATGGGATGCCTTAGTCTATATCCTATAAGACAAATTAATAATACTATTATCGTTGATACTATTAAAATCCATTACTTTTCAATTCCATTTAAGATACTTCTATGTTTTGTAGACATTAAGGCTCCACCACCTTTAAATATTAAACACAGTTGAAATATTATTTGTTTATTTATAATTCTATATGCTCATTAAAACAATTACCCCAAGCAGCATCAACGTGAAACCAAAGTTCCCACTTCTTGCAAATTTCTCCAATTTCAATCAATGGATCAAAAGCACCAAGTACAGTCGTACCTATTTAAAAATTATTTATATTATCGCTCTGTCATTACAATTACAACATACGCGAATTGTAATATTGGAAGAATTATTAATTGATTTATATAAAGGTGATCATTTCGATTCATAAACTTAAAATCAAGAGTATATAGTCAACCTTCGGTTGCTCCAACGTAAAAAGGTTCTTCTCCTCTCTCAATCGACTCTTGAATTTCTCTTTCAAGTTCACTTGGGATCATTTTTCCGGCTTCGTCCACCTTAACCCCAATCACGTTCCCACTACCAATTCCTTATTAATAAATAATAATAATGGAATTTGCTTAAAATTACATTATATGATTTTCCAATTATTTAAAGTTAAATTTATCCTAACCCATGAAAATTGCAAGTTTCTTGAAAGAGTAATGAGCTTCTTCAGAAACAAAAATGGTTTGCTTCTTCATTCCAAATAACCCGTTAGTCTATGAATATACAATGTATTATCAAAATTAGCACAATTTTAAATATTTAATTCGCGTTATGTTATTAGATTTGTGCCATACATTATCTTTTCATAATTATTTAATATTATAAGGATTGTTTTAAATTAAAAATCTAATTCTTTAGAGTTTTTGATATACTTACTCGTATTTTATATATTACATCTTGATATTAAATAAGTTAATGATAAAAAATAAATAGAATACATACTTTAATTTCTGGATGTCTTTTGAATCTTGCTACGGATATGCTATAACCATTTGAGATTGATCCACCAGGTAAAATCAACCCGTCCCCTTTTCCCTCTGGGAACCCTACGATGGATCTCATTTTCTCAAAAACTTCCTCTTCCATGAGAGTGAAAACTGGAGAAACTTCATAAGTATAAACAGAAGCATTCAATGCAGCCGCTATCCAATCACCACAAACGCCATAAGGATCAGACCTTCATTATTTAATGAACAAAAGACAAAAATATTTAGCCTTTCACTCATTACATAATTTCTAAGGACAAGTGTTTTAAAAAATCTGGTATGATAACCTAGTTAATCTAATCTTTTGTATTTCTAATATTTTGATATATTAATTTAATATAGTTTTTAAATAATAAAATACCCGGAATAAAGTTGATTAATGAATCTTGGATGAGCCGTTTTGACACTAAAGTTGATCACTTGTTTAATCAAATTCAAAATCTCTTCATGATTCCTCGCTGGCTCATCTTTCAATGTGAGGTCGACTTTCTCTTTTAAGTCTTCGGGTAGATGAAAGCAAAGGACGGGATTTTTCCTATCGGTTCCTTCGAAAAGAGCGTCGTTTAAAATGAGATCGAAGGCGTCTCTTAAGAATTTCTCATGAAAATTCTTTTTAGGACATGTAATAAAATAATTTGGATTTGAATCAAGATTATTTTCTTCGCCCATTCTGCTACCAATTAACTTTTAAACTATAAACCCAAAAAATTGTTAAAAATCAATATGCGACTAATTTTGCTCTCATATTTTCATTTTTATAGTCATTGATGACATTGAATTCTTTCCAGGAATTTCTTCATCCTCGTTAATTTTTTACTTCTGTTGATTTTAAATGAAAGTTTAAGTGGATTGTTAGAAATTCTTTCCTCATTCGTGGTGGTGGTGACGATTCTCATGTGGAGAAACGTGAGGTTTTGCTCGTTTTCTTATCAAAAGACAATCAAAGTTATCAGGATAAAAGTATCAGTAGAGGAGAGATAAATGTAAATTTGGTAACAATCCGCAATTTTTCCTCAATATTTATAAGGGTATGAGTAATATGACCAAATGAATGAATAAACAAAATAACAATGAAAAGCGTCATGTAACAAGAACAAGGTTATTTTAATAAATTAAATTGTGATTTGATTTATCCGTGACTCATCCAGCGACTCTGAGGAGCAAGTTAGCATTCGTGGCGTCCACGCACGTTGGCTTGTGTTTGATCACCGTGCAAAACGTGTACTCGTTCCTGGAGCATTTCGAGTGACAAGGGTCCTCGCACTTGCCATGAATACACGAAAGATTGTCAGGGCAGTCGTGGTCCTTGAAGCACTTGGGCGTGCAGGCTGGAGGAATCCCATTGTATCCCGGCAAACAGTGGCAAACGGCTCGTCTGCGACTCACATGACAAGACGCCATCGTCCCACATGGACTCGGATTGCAAGCTGTAACTTTTCTCTTGTTCACCAAACTATACGGTCCTATTTGGCAACAAAAGTTTAACTATTTAATTGCGCTTTAAATCAATAGAATCAATTAATCTTCGTCAATTTACGAATTGTGCTTATTAGAATTAGCTATTTTTTATTATTAGTTTATTTAAAGAAAAATTACCCTGATGACCAGAGATCGTTGCGTTAGCTTGTTCCTCTGATGTAAAGCATCGCTTCCACGGTTGTCCAACATTTGGGCACCTTTGTTCAAGGTTTCATTATTTATTTAATCAATAATAAAGCATTTTAGAGTAAGCATATATTAGAATATAAAGACGCCAATAGAACAAACGTTTGTTTACCAGCAAGTAGCTCTGTGTCTTTTAGCTTCGCATTTAGCCCCAGTGTGCATAGCACAGACATGATTACAAGGTGAAACGCAGGACTTGTGAAGACCGCAACTCATGTCATCTGGACAATCATCATCTGTGTCGCACTCGTCTCCTTCAACTAATGATAAAATGTTAAATTTTTATGTAAAATCGAAAGAACTAACAGATATTAGTTTAAAAAAGTGTATTTTACATGGAGGACGTGGAGGCATTTTAGCACAGTAGTAAAATGGATCTCCTGTAGTTCCAGGTGGACAAAAGCAAGTTGGGACATGGTCTTTAACTTTTATGGCGAAAATCAAAAGATAGTTTTATTAGTAAAAGAATTCATCAATTTTAAGAATTAAAGTTCAAAATAGTTATTTTTTCCCATTTTTAGTTTTTTATTGTAAAATATACTTTTGCATTCAGCTTGATGTCCACAGGTTCCTGTGCAAGGTGACTGACATTTATCATTGATACAAGACTCATTAGTTGGACATCCAGAATCTCCCGTGCAATTTGGTAAATTGAGCGGAGCTTCAACTTTTGCGCAAGAATAAACTCCGTCTCCTTTGTAGCCAGCAAGACAGCGACATTGGGCAACTTCGTCTTCGACAATGCAAACAGCGTTTCCAGTGCAATGAAGGGCCGAACAGGCGTGGACGCAACGTCCATTCACACAAGCTTGTTCCGCCTTCCCACATTCTGAATTTGCCACACAGGCTTTGCAGTTAGGTGGGTGACCAACATATCCTTGCAAGCATCGACACACAGGGCCAATGGTGGATTCAATACATTGACTGTTTTGTCCACAGACGCGAACAGGATCTCTTCCGCAGTATGAGCCTAAAGACACTTTCGTTATTCTTAAATATTTTTTAATAAATATAACAATTAAAATAAATTATTTCAAGATTATTTGATAAATGTAAATAAATATCTTTTGTTAATTGTTCATATTAGGCTGCTACATAAATTATTAGCTATAACTGACCTGAGTTGAGTTGACAATTTCCATCATCTGAGTAATACGTATTGAGCTCGCAGATGCATTGAGGTTTATGCTCCACATTCACCACACATTTCTTCCATAGGCCTTTGCAGTAGCCAACACATGGATCTCGACAATAACCATAAACGCAAGCTTCGTCCCGATTGCAGTCAACATCCAAGTTACATCTTGCAGCGATCTCATCTAGAAACGAACAATTCATTTATACAATACCATAGATTGGTATAGATAAATGTTTTTTGCCCACATCCAATTTTAATAATTTGAAACGATAATATTGAAAGTAATAATGAAAAATGAACGTCATTTAATCCAACCTTCAACAACAGCAGCACAGGCTTCAAAAGGATCTCCTGTATATCCCGGAACGCAAACACAAGTAGGGAGATGTCGAACAACGTTACATTTGGCATTTGAGCCACATTTGGTTCCTTCACATGGGTCTTTGCAGTAGCCCTCTTTGCAAGCAAGGTCAGGAGGGCATTGGTCGTTCTCAGTGCAAAAGGAAGCTATTAAATCCAAGAGAATCCGGCGTAAGTTCATTCTTAAGCTAACGCATTTGATAATTTTTGTATTCTCAAGAAAATCACCTTTGCAATTAAAAAATGGATCTCCTTTGAAGCCCTTCAAGCACCGGCAAACAGGGAAATGATTCACGACTTTACACTCTGTTATATAAAAAATTAAGTTATACTAACTTTTCTTCATACAAAAATGAACAATTTAATTAAAAATGAAGAAATTAAATCTTTGAACCTGCACCAATACCGCAAATTCCTTGACACGGATCTTTACATAGCCCTCTAAACAAAGCAAAGCGAAACAAAAATTAATAATTTAAATTCCCATTAAAATATGAAGTGTTTGGTATGATGAGAAAAGCTAAAAAAGAATCTCACTTGACACAGGCAAAGAGCGAGGGGCAATCGTTGTTGTTTGCACAAGAGAGTGGCCGGCACTTTGGCGGGGCTCCAATATGATGTGGCATGCAGGCACAAAGGACCGTCTGTTGCCCCGCCGCTGGAGTGCTCGAGTTCCCTTCGACCTTCGGAGTTTGCTGGCGCCGAAGGGCCTTTGCCAAGGTGTCTCTCCAGTCGTCATCTTCACTCCGCTTCTTCAAGTTGTCCACCTCTAGACATTGGCTGTACGGCCCGCAGACGCCCGGGTCTTCGCATGGCGGAGCTACGGAGAAATTTGGAAGTCAAGAGAGCCGAGTCGAGTTGAGATGACTCACCTTTTCCCCCCGCCGCCCATTGAGAGAGGAGGACGAGTAAAAGCGGGATGAAGAACTTGTTCATTCCGCCGTATCTCCGAGAGTGTCGTTTGTGGGTGAGTGAGGCGACGGCCAGAGTTCCCAACAACCAAAAAAACTTGCTCAACGTGTTTCCTCACACGAGCCATTGACCCGGGCGATACTCATCTCTTAATTCCCCTCCTACCTCCACAGGACCATACAACACGAAAGCCGAGGGAAGTCAGAAGATAACCTCAAGAATCTTTCCTTATTCCCTATTCTTAGCGATTCCATAAACAAACTTCCAACTTCCAACTTTCCCATTTAGTGGAAAACAACTACTTTAACTCCGCTCCGAATGGACTCAAATTGCTTAATTGAAAACATATAATATTAGCCACGATCATTCTACTCTTAACTTTTAAATCCAAAAAACACCTTAATACTTACACACTTTTGCTAGCATCCAATATTAATTATACATATTTAGCAAGAATTCATTACTAATATTTTCACACAGAATACTTTTATCAAAATATGAAAGCAACTTTGATGACAATAGCTTATAATAAAAATGCAATTTAAAATAATAGTAAAATTTCATAATGTAAAAGCGAACAATTAAAAAGCCTACTTGAAAAGTATGTACCTTGCTATAACACATGTATTGCCAATTCGCGAATAGTTTATTGCTTCATTGTTTTTAGTGATTCATTAGAATTTATAAGCGAATCTAATGGTGGGATAATTAGCAGAAAAACACCAAGATGAGACGAGACAGGAGAGTCTGTTTAGCTAAGAAATACAGACGAGAGTGAAGAGACTTTTGAGACGTACGTGACGAAGTGGAAAGAATGCGTAGTTCCAAGTGAAGATCTTGTATAGGAAGTACGAAAAGACACTCTGACATGAATCAAAGACGGTTATCGGCTATTGTTGGCTCTCATTGTTATTGTTTATAAGTTGATAAAGTTTAAGTCCAAAATAGGAGATGAGTGGCCCTTCGCTCCGTTCGTTGATCCGTCCGTCCCGCGAGAGTTCAGTTACTCGTCACTCCGCCTTAATCCGCATTCTAATAAGGAGACGAACCTCCTTTGGGAATCTCCTATATAAAACGAGGGCCGGAACCAGGAAGCTCCTCACATAACCTCAGATGGTCATGAGACGTTTACTCCTCGCGCTATCCCTCCTCTCCCCTGCCCTCGCCAGTCACAATGGGGAAAAAGGTAGCATTTTTATTCTTTTTAATCATAATTCTAATTATGCAACTAACTAATTTAAAAAATCTATCTAATCAGACTATATTAGCAAATAAGGTTTTTATGAGTTAATGTGTATAGGAATTCAATATTATCGTTTATTTATTAATGATTAGATGTTTGCGCGGGGACGCCGTGTGGGAAAGGCGCTCAATGCAGAGCAATGAGAAACATTGCTGTTTGCATTTGCCCGGATCATTCAAGTGGTGATCCTTTTGTAGAATGCAAAGGTATGTAAACTTTTGAGTTATTAACTTTAATTAGCGTTACCAATTCAGTGAACTGCAATAAAATATTTACAAGAATTCCCATTTAATAGATAATTAATAATTGAGTCATTGACTTAAAAACAGAATCAGCAGAGAAAACGACGACTTCGACGACTCCAACTTCAACTTACATTACAAGAGTTTACTCTAACAGCAATAATAACCATAATAGATATCCATATGGAAATGATTACATTGCGAACATTCGAGTCGAATCCGAATATGACCGAAATCATCCCACAATGCACCGAGCAGAACAAACAAGCCCTTATTATCAACAGACGACGACTCACTCAACGACGAATTCCTATTCTTCTCCTTACTCCCACCAGCCTACGACTCATCGAAATCATTACAATCATAATCAGCATCAACATCAACAAATTATTACTCATCGCTACGAAGACGACTTCAGAGATAAAAATGTCTTAAGAAGGTCAGATGATAAAATCACCACAAGGGATCCCATGGGCAAGTATAATCATTGTAAGCAAATCAATGGCATCATGGTCTGCACAGAAAATTCAGGTAATATTACTAAACAAAAAACATAAATCATATTGAGCAAATAAAACTGCTTTTTAAATTGATCAAATTTTATAATTTAAAATTTTAATATATTTATAAACGACACTATAGTTGATGGAAAAGAAGAGGAGAAAACGGAGTTCAGGAATCCTTATCAGCATTCTTATGAGCAGAGAAGAGGCGAAATATATAAAGATGAAATTCGCGAACCTTCAAGAAATCATCACTCTACCCATCAAGATAAAAAAGATCAAGACGAGTCGTGCATGAGATACTGTGGGGAAAACGCCGTTTGTAGATCATTAATGGGTCGAGCTGTTTGCGGATGTCCAGCAGGATTCACTGGAGATGCGTCTGTTCGTTGCATTCCGGCAGACAATGGCTATGAAAAAGAAAGTGGAGGAAACAAGAATAATTATCACAACAATAATCACAATAATTACGACAACAATTACAATAACAATCCTCCCAACAACCATAATAACGGATTTGATGAAAAGGCCGAGTGTCAAAGACATACGGAATGTCCAGATGATCGAATTTGTCTTCGTTCTGAATGCGTTGATCCTTGTCGACCTGGCCGTCGTGGTGTTGTTTTCGAAGAGCCTTTGTGTGGGAATAATGCAGAGTGTCGTGTGAGAGAACACACGCCGCTTTGTTCATGTTTACAAGGATTTTACGGGAATCCGTACGTTGCCTGCCTCGTGTAAACTCTATATTGTATTATTAATTCTAGCTATTATTTATGAAATTTTTAATTTAAAACAATAAAAAATTGAAAATTGAAATTTTTTTTGGAAATTGTCTTTTATTTCATAAAATCACTATAAACATTAAAATAAATTAATAAAAAAGATTTTATTAAGTCGTTTGTTATTAGATGATAATTATAACAAAATTACAATTAGACATATAATCGTATCAATTATTGTAAATTACAATAAGCAAAATTGAATTATTATTATGTACACACGCAATGGATTTCAAAACGGTAAATCCTATTTTACAAGAGTACATTCGCAAAAGCTACACATGTCAATCTGTTCATTCTCACAGCCCATTTAACCTAAAGGTGAAAGACATTAATTTCCATATTAAAATAATATTTACACACGCGCGGCTTCTTATTATCGTTGCATTTAATTGATGTCAGATGTCATACACTTGAATCCCATTTGTATCTGTTCACACGTTCACGTTCAACTTCGGTTATAAGAACTTCGCACATCATTTCCATTATTAGCAAGCTATTACGATTGCGGATTGTTACACTAAGAGTTCCCATGCATGTTATTGGCATAAGGTCTTCAAATTGAGTTTTGTAAAGGGAGCATGAGAATGAGAAAAATGCACATCAGACATGTGTGTGTCCACATTTGGAATATGAGCATTTGCTAAGGGTCGTATTGTAATTAGCTAATTGGAGTCAGAGATGTTGAGGCATTTTGCGGGAACTCTTTGCCTCATTTTCCCTATTGGAGTGAAGAGTTTGGCGGAGAGTGAAGCTGAAAAAAATTCAGTGTGCTGGGAGGATCGAGAGGCGAAGTGGCTGAAGACTTCAACAACAGTTTTTCATCTTCAGAGACTTTGAGTTCATAAGATGGCTAGAGGTGTTGTGGTCACGGCGGGGCTTCTTTCTCTTCTCATCGTTTACGCATTTGCAAGTAAGTGAAACCATTTAAATTAAGTATTAACTATATGCCATATAAAAGTAAATTATACTAATAAGTACAAGTAAAATGAATTAGATTTGGTATTGCCATTAGGTTAGATTCATCTTAAATATACATTTCTTGTTTGATTTTAAATAAACTGTTTTTTGTTTAGAGTCAACTAGCCGAGCGAGTTCAGTGGAAAAGATCGAAATTCAAATCTCAAAAGAAGAGGATGAACCTCGCCGAATCTTTGATTTTATGGACGAGAGAGACGCGATGAACATCGAGAAATACGTGGACGAGGACGATGAAGCCGACAAATACACTGGATTACTCATTGAGACTCCCGATCCAGAGTTTGTGATGGCGAAGGAACTTCTTGGTAAATAACTTTAACTATACCAATTAAATTATTTCAACCAGCCCCAATTATAAACTTCTCATTAACATCGTATTAAATGTTAGTTTGAGAGTGACTTCAATATTAAATATTTCAGTGGAAGCTTCTCCTCCAAACGGGAGCGAAAACTTGGAAAGTGCCATTGAAGTTGCTGCCGAGAAAATTGACAATTTTCTTGAAACAGAGAACATTGAACAATTATTGCAAACAGAGAACTTCCGAGTTCCCGACTTCTTCGATGATATCAAACCAATGGGCAAAGAGCTTGAAATGGAATTGAAAAAAGAACGACGCAGGGAGCCAAGACCTTTGTTTCCCCTTCAACTCTCCACGGCGGACCTCATTGCAGAAATTGAGAGCGACATCGAGAGCGAAGTGCGAAAAGAAGATATAATGGAGAGAGAAATTAGAAATGCTGTGTTAGACGACATGAGCAAGCGACGAATTGACAATTCAAATCATCCCACGATGATGATGGACGAGAACAAAAATGAAAATATGGAGAATGACAAAATGTTGATGATGGAAAGTCCGCCAATGATGACGAAAATGGAAGGTCTTCCAATGATGACCATGATGGAAACTGAGAATTACAATCAACCTGAAATCACCCCACCAATGCCAATGATGATGATGATGGAGAAGAATGAAAAGAAAAATATGAAGAAAATGACTCAAGAAATGAAAACAACTGATGAAATGAAACGGAAAATCGGTTCTGATTTAACTGAATCTTCTACAGTTAACGTCGAGTATATACCACAAAATGGAAGAGACACAAATAAGGAAAGTTACAATTTACCAATAACTACAATGGCTCCCAATAAGATCCCTGAAGACAATGAAATGAGCAAGAATAATGGAATGAACAGCATTAAGAACTTCAATAAAATGCCTTTGCCTTTTATCATTCTTGGCCATTTTCCTTCTCCAGGACCAGAAATGAAAACGGAGAAATTTTGGGACGATTTCATGAAGAAAGTTGGGAGCGACAAAAACATGTCTTCTTTTGTATTTTTTCCTCAATTTGCCACAAAGGGCGGTTCAGTGCAGAAAGTGAACTGATCCTCATAAACAAAACATGACTCAAACGAAACTCTTGTTTAACAAAGTTATAAATAAGTATAAATTAATAATAATGACCAGAGCTTATATTTTAATATATAAAAATATATTTTTGCTATTTTTAATTGTGGTTTATGGTGAATTATTGAATACTCAAAAACAATTGTAAATATGTAAATTCTACACAATAAAAGTTTTATTCAAAAATATGTAAGTTGCTCTTATTAGTTTTTTCAATATGGAATTATGTAGAACAATAAAGAGAAACCAAAAAGATATTTAGCAAGTATACCAATATAATTAAATAGTGAATAAAGATTCTTTATTACAATTAATATACATTATGATAATAGCAAATAAATATATAATAGTAAATATTGAATTGATTGAAAAATAGAGTTTATACACGATGAACACTGTAAAAGCGTGCAAGTGGAAGAATTAGCACTCTGAAGCGACGTCTCCTCTCAGTGCTTGAACGAGTGGCTCGAGCGTCTCTTCGAGCAGAAGAAGATGCCCAGTATTTGCCGAACTCTTGGCTATTAATGTGATGACAATCGGGAGCTTGTTCAATTGTATCACCTATAATTCGCAATAAATCCCATATCACTAGAAGATTCTATTAAAATTCATAACTAATAATAATTAACACTTCTTTAGCATTTCAAAGCAGTTATTTGTAATATTTGAATGTTAAACCAATTACTTGAAATTTTTGATAGAGTGAAATGATTCGACTATTCTTCCCCATCCCTAATTTTGAAGCTTGATCAGTGGCTGTAGCAAAGGAAGAGAGGAAGTTCATTCTAAGAGCAAGATCTGGCACTGCATCAGTATTAACTGAAAATTAAATGCAAATAAATGTTAAATATTCATCCCACTTGCAGTCATTTGACGACAAACCGTTTTTAAATAGTTCATAATATAATACCTTTAAGAATTGTTACACCATCCCGGTCCGTTATGATGATTGCGTAGAGTCCATCAAAACTATGAATGAGAGATTTTAACTTGCTTTCCATTTGTAAATTTATTATTGAAATTGAAGATCTCACAAAATGTAAACAATCTTAACCATCATTGAAAATAAAGGACAATAATCAGAGTATTTGTAAAATCTGCATAATATAAATTATAACAAAGCATTAATAGTGTGAAAAAATAGTTAATTCTGATTTTGAGGTTATTAAAATAAGGGAACTATTCCAGTTCAAAAGGACAACCTCTAATCTAATATCTAATCACTAATTAAATCTTCAAGGTTAATCCTCATGACTCATGGAAGATTTATTTAAGCGTAAACGTGTGGTGACTAAAAACGTTTCAAATGAATCGAGAACAAACGTTCCTAATTACTTATTTTTACCATCACTATTCTTTACAAAAAGATTCACATAATTTCATTCCATCTACCTAATTTTGCAGTTAGATTTCCACAAAGGAGTTTCAGGTACAGAATGAGTTACACAATTTGGCAATCATATTAATCATTAATACTCAACAGAACTACCTGTCTCCTACCCCTTTAAACTCACAGAAAAACTTGTATAGCTCTATAATAAAAGTATATTGACAGATGAGCCACACGTTTAACACCGAATGAGTCAGAGTCAGTAGACCAGAAACGCCTGAATTAATCATTACCAGACCAGACACCATTATTTTACAAATTCCACACATGCATTAATGAAATCTAAACTACACCCACTCCCCAAATTCTTCTCCTTTCAAAATTCTATTCAATTGACAAAATAATGTGTGATGAAACTACTAGTTTTTCAAACTCAGATTTAGGCATGTAAATCAAATAAGGGTTGAACAGAGAGATTCAAGACAAATAAATATAGATAGGTACATGATACATGTTTTCATGATGAATTAATGATGACATAATAGCATAATTGACTACATGGAAAGGAATCTCGACATGTTAAATGAGTGTTTAAAAGAAAGGGGAGGAAAACGGAAACATTTTTTTACCTGGAGAGTATCTGCAAAAGATTTTTGCGCAGCTCCTGCAAACAAAAGAAGGTTTTTTAATGAACTGATCGCAGATCGCTTCCTTCCTTCCAATAAGTCACTTTACTTACGTCTGCCATTTTGACAATTTAGAAAAGAGGTGAGCCGATTGATTTAATTACAATCGAAAATAAAAAGAGTAGTCGAATAATAAAAATTATTCTCTAGGGTCATCCTTCGAAGTTAGCGGAACCAACAAGGCCGTATTTAAGATGCCAGCAGTGCCGGGAGGACTCGGAGATCTCAATTTGACCAACGCGGAAGTCGAAGATCTCGTTACCCGCATCCATGATGACATTCTGGCTAAAGTTGTCGAGAAGAAAGAAGATGCGAAGGAGACCCAGTTGAAGCCGGTCGCTTACAAGATACAAATTGTAGCTGGGACCAATTATTTCATCAAGGTTTCGTTTATTTTTTTAAATTTTACTAAATCATTGTAATAATAATATGGAATATTCCATTGAAGATAAAGGCCGTTAAAATTAAGTAAATAAAATTGAATAATGTAATGTATTATTTAGTTGAGGATTGGAGAAAGCAGTGATTTTATTCACGTTCGGGTATATGAGGATCTTCAAGACAATCTCTCAATCTACGGAGTCACTGGTCTCAAGGGAGAATTTGACGAGATTGAATACTTTGAATGATTAATTCATTAGATCATGATTTATTTCAATTTTACTCTATTATACTGTGGCTTACTAATATCTCCGCCTGACCTTTTTTATTTTCATGGAGATATGGGAAAAATTACCCAGGAATTGCTAAAGTGTTAACTATTAAATATTATTTGATCAAATTATACTTTTCTTCATAAAAATCATTTCGTGAATTATTATAAACATTTTGCTAATATGCAAGATTCCAAGGTACCATGAAAATAAAAAAGGTCAGGCAGAGATCTTTGTAAGCCACAGTAAATATCATAAGTTATTATTAGTACATTATAATTTTATTGATTACTATATTGAATCTCACTAAAATTCATTCATTTTTTGGTATAATGAGGGAATATGTACCCCATCGAAATTAAATATAAGTGAATGTTTTTTGACTAATTTGAGCATACTGATTCTAAATCTAAAGTCAGTTTGCTTCGCTCTCATAAAATGACAAAGTTCGCGCGTAAGCGCAGCCACTTTATTCATTTTTCATTTCTTCAATCAGTTTCTCTCTCATTCTCATTTTCCTTCATTTTTTTAACTGACTACTGGTTTACTTTTATTATTTCTATTACTTTAGGTTAGGCTGGGTTAGGGTATGGATGTCATTTTATGCGAGCGATAAAATCTGACTTCAGATTCGTAATCAAAATTAGTCAAAAACACTCACCTTATATTTAATTTCGATGGGCTACATATTCCCCCCATCATTCCTTAGTTGACAATTTATTTATTTTAATCTGTTTCCATTTATTAATACATTAATAATTAGGTAGTTATTAATTATATTAAATTAAAAAGTTAAAATTGTATCTAGCGCAAAATTTGTCATTATTGTCAATTCACAATTTACATTACACGTTACAATTTAATATTAAATTTATATTTATTATTTAATAAAGAAAATGATTCAGCATTTTTAACTTTTGTCCTTTTAATCATCAATCATCATAACATGTTTTAACGCAGATTTCCATCTACTTTAATATTTATATTTTTCCAATTAAAACATTTAATTAAAAAATATATTAAACGTTATATAGTTTTAAAAGGACTTTGAGATGATTGCCTACTCAATGCGCTTCACACTTCAATTCGAAAGAGGTAAATCAGGGATCTGCTTGAACTAGAAGTTCATCTACGAATTCTACAGCATCTTAACAAAAATTAATTATTAATTAGTGCCAATATCTGGCGTGAGTTGTCTTTGACTTTTGAGTGTGAATCAAAATTATGTACTGTGATAATTGATATTATGATCAATGATCAAATGTCAATTTATTTAAAGAAGCATTTACAAAGAATAATAAAAAAGCTCGAAAACAACTTGTAGTAAGTTGAGATACAGGAAAACTCCAGCAGCAGCAGCTGACTACGAGATAAGAGAGTAATAAATCGAATTATTGTTAAAAATGATTTTAAGGAGAACATTCTTATATTACAAAAGGTTCTTATTTGCCAATATAACTCCAATACATAATTAACAAAAAGTCAAAGATTAGTTGGCACAATGAGGCTGTTTCTTTGCGATTTATTTATCCGGCTGATTGTATTTGTGATTCCAATCGTATTGTATTTACTCACTTTCGCTCAACATGCTTTTCATCTCTTCACTTCTCAATTCTCATCTGACCCGGCTTCCTTTGACTTCATTGTTGGTAAGTTCAAAATTATTTTCAAACAACTCATCATATTTTCATTATAAATATTTAAATATATTTATGTATAAATCATAATGAATCCAAAACCGTCAGAGCTTAATTTAGTGCATTACACGTATAAATGAATTGTCTCAATTGACAAAATGTATGTCTTGATAAACCCAATGAAATCCGTATTTTCAAGATTCTCAAATCATTGTTTTTGTATTTTTGATTGAATATGTAATTTAATATAAATGTTTTAAGTTGACAAGAAATGAACGATAAGCCATTTGGTTCTTTACTACTAGATGCTTCTATAGCATTTACATCTATTAGAATCTTATCAAAAAATCATTAACGATTCTTGCACTTTGACTCTTGAAACCCTTTTATATGAATAATATATGTTTTAACGATTATCTCAAGCACATCAGTTTTCCTCAATAGTTGAGTACCTAAGCATAACTATATATTTTTTTATACATGCCCGTATTTTAAACTTATAAAATAATATTGACATTATTCTTATAATGTATATATACATACAATATAATCTATTACTCACCATTGTCACAATATATAACAATTCTAATATAATTGACAAAGTTCAAAAGAGTTCTTACAAGTAGTATGTACTGTAGTTTTTTAATCTACTAGCTGTGAATTTTTGAGAATCACTCAATTGCTGCATGGTCATGTGCTTATCATTTAAGTACATGTACTTATCTGCAATATATTTATGTAAAAACTGTGAAGGATCACTACATTAACTTTTACGAGCTGCATAATATCGTAGTTTTACACATTTTTTATGGGCATTTGATTCTTTATTATATATTGATGCTATTCAATGATAGGCTTACCTTAAAGTAAAAAAGGAGCAAACTAGCTGACCTTGCATGCTCTCATCCCATAATCAACTAGAGAATCTCAGAATTCAAGTAGAGTTCTCTTTCTCAACCCTGTGAGAGAGTCAACAGTAAATAATAAAATTGTCTTGAAATAAAAGTGTTCGAAAATGGGACTTATAAATAAAATTATTCTTCTCTCTATTGCGCTACCCCTCCCTTATCTTGTCATTTTCTTTGGCGGAGTCAATTACTATTGGGATTATTTCAACGCGAAAGACTTTTCCACTCAAGGATACGATTTTATTATTGGTGTTTTTAACATTTTATAATATAACAAGTGGTTCATTAAATTCGTGCACTTTTCATAAAATGGCTAAAGTCCTTCCAGTTAAACAGAAACTGATAAAATTTAAATTTAATGAATTGAACTCCCAACAGTCCAGATCTTGTTACAAGCGATTATTTATTTGGAACCTTGAAACGCTATCTAAAATGAAGAGTGTTTAAAATTACGATGAAATGCCATTTTATGAAAGTGCACGAACTTAATGAACCACGTGTTAAATAAATTTATCAAAATATTTATAATTAAAAGTAAATACTTTCACAATTATAAAGTATAGTATAAGAGTAAAAAATTTCTCTAGCTTTAATCCTTTGAATTTAATGTATGGGCTAAGTTTCTATTTATTTTCGGTAGCATGTTTGGATACTGAATTAAGTATATAAAAACATTTAATTTATTAAGTAGAATAAGTAAATCACTTCATTTATTTCAGTTGGGTCAGGCTCAGCTGGAGCTCCATTGGCCAACAGACTGTCAAAGCACAACAAAGTGCTTTTATTGGAAGCTGGAGGAGATCCGCTATATCTCAACAATATTCCTGGACTTGCTCTAGATCTTTTACATCGACCAGAAGTAGATTGGATGCATAAGAGTGTTCCTCAAAAGCATGGATGTTTTGCTATGAACGACAATGTGAGAAAACACATAATCTAATATAACTCTCAAATCCGTTAAAATTTAATATTAATATACATTAACTTTTATTTTCTCCATTTTAATTTATGCATTAAGCACAAAGAGAATGAACATTTGACATTTTTAGGTTTCATTATGGCCAAGAGGAAAATTGTTGGGCGGAACGAGTAATTTGAACTACATGCTCTACGTGAGATGCCACCCGAAAGATTTTGACAATTGGGCCAACATGACTGGAGATGAAGGATGGAATTATGAGAACTTGTTGCCTTTTTATAAAAAGAGTATTCTACACTATAGAGGAGAGTTTGGAGATAATAGTAAGAAACGTCTTTGTATTTTGGAATTTATAATATGGATAGTCGACGGTTTGGTTGATTATTCAAAATTGTCATTTGCAGAAAAACACTATTCAGAGTCGCCCTATGGATTCCTCTCTGTGTCTAAACGAGAATGGAGACCTTTGTACAATTATTTCATTGATTCAGGAAAAGAATTAGGATTTGATGAGATTGATCTTAATGGACCACAAAGATCAGGTTAGAATAGCTATTAAATTGATTAACAATTAGCAAAATGTTACTCAATAGAATTTAAATAAGGTTTCGGTCCATTGGAAGTTACACAAAATAACGGCGTGAGGGCTTCGACGTATAAATCTTTCTTGCAGCCAATCTTATCCAGGAAGAATCTTCACATTTCAAGATATTCTGTTGTGGAAAAAGTATGGGAGCTTCTCATTAAAGATTTTGTTACCTTATATTATTATATGGCGTGTAATTTCGTTGGGTCAATTATAGATAATTAATGTTTATTTATTGGTGATTTTAGATCAAATTAGATAAGAACAACAATGCTGTTGGTGTTTGGTATACTCAACACGGAGTTAGAAAATTCGCTCGGGCGAATAAGGAAATAATTGTGAGTGCCGGAGCCGTGGATTCTCCGAAACTTCTTATGCTATCAGGAATTGGTCCTAAAAAGCATCTACAATCTGTTGGAGTAAGCAAGTTCTTTTAATGTCTAATTATGACCTGTCTAAATTATATATTTAATTATTAATTTAGAAATATTTAAATATAATGTTCAAAGTTTTTATTAATTTACATTATTAACGTTTATTTCAGATTAAGCCAAAAGTTGAATTGCCAGTTGGGCAAAATTTAAAAGATCATGTATCTTCTATGATAAATCATATAACAATTGACAAGCCATTGTCATTTATACCTGAACGAGACTTTGGGTTTAATGTTTTAACTGATTACTTTTTATATGGAAAAGGTACCATGCTTTAAAACTGAAATCAATATTTTGTTAATGTTCATTATTTTATGTAATATAATTCTCAAATGAAAATCAATCAGGAGTTTTAACGAGCCCAACGGCTGTGACAGCCCATGCATTCCTATCAACGTCACGTGTGAAAAAAGAGGAGAAAGTGGATTGGCCAAACATCCAACTCTATTTATTCTCTGTTGGTACTTACGATGCTATTGACGCTGATTTCGCTAGAGGATTTGGATTGAAGAAGGAAATAACAGAGAAATTCTATAATCAAGTTAAAGGGAAAGATTCCTTTGGTCAGTTACATTTCTTTAATTTCCCATTACATATAATGAAAGCTTATTTAAATAAGTAAGAGGTCATAAAGCTATGTATTATTTAATAGTTATAATGCCAACTTTGGTTCGTCCCAAGAGCATTGGAGAAATAACGTTAAAAGACAAAAATCCTTCATCGCCTCCTTTAATCAATCCTCATTATCTGGAAGATCAAAGAGACGTTGACGCACTTGTTGAATGTAATGAGCAAAATTATAACTTATTTAATCTTAAATCATATTCTATATAAAGTTTTAAAATTATTTTTATATAATTTCAAAGCTGCCCAGTTAGTTCTTCAAATTGTCAAATCCAAGTCATTTCAAAGGATTGGAGCAAAATTTGAAAATATTCCGATTCCAGGATGTGAAAATCAAAAATTTGCGAGCAAAGAATATTTTGAATGCTATGTTCGTCATTTCACAATGACGCTTTACCACCCAGTTGGAACTTGTAAAATGGGAACTTCGACTGATTCTACTGCCGTCGTTGATACTAAACTCAGGTAAATATACCAAATACCCAAGAGCTATTATCTACCTCTTTTTTGTAAAGAGGAGTAATAATAAATTTTAAAAAATATGCATGAAAAATAGTGAAAACTTGCAATTTTTTGAAATCATTTATTTTGATTTTAGGGTACTAAAAGTAAAAGGGCTGAGAGTCGCAGACGCTTCTATCATGCCAGAAATAGTTAACGGAAACACAAATGCTCCTTCGATTATGATAGGAGAAAAGGCAGCTGACTTGATTAGGGATCATTGGGCACAACAATTTCTCGTTACTCCCTTGTTACACATCTTCGTACCTGAGAAAAACAAATGTTTTTATTTCAACAACAAAATGGTCTAATTTCTGTTATATTCAAAGAAAAAAAATACTCCATATCAAACTCAACTAGCCTTTTTATATATACAATATATTTTTAAAGATCCTTAATTACCTTTAACCAAATATATGAATTCATGAAATTAATTGACTTAAGTCAATGAAAATACTTTAAATATTAAAGAATAAACTCTTCAAACTATTCACCATTTAACTGTGACTTGTGATAAAATGTTGATAGTTAGAATAAAATTCACCAAAATTTTACACTATACTTTTTGTTCTTACTTAAAATAAGTAAAGCTAAATAAAAAACGTTTTCCTAATTATCAATTTGCAAGATATCATTTCAATATGAATAAGTTACTGATCGTGAGTGAGAATATAAATAAGTATCTAACCTTCATGGGCGGTAAAGTAGCATGTTTGCCGCATTGGTAGCACCAACAAGATCACAGTAATTTTGAACATCTTCTCGATCCCCTGGCTTCTTTCTGATCTCGTAGACAATATAATTCATGATTTTCCTCGAGTGCAAAACCATTACCTGGAAATTATTTAAAATAAAACCATTACATACTAATTTAATTCAAAACTTAAAATAGACTGCACAATCATTCATTAAAAATATAACAATTAATATTATCAGCTTTCTGAACCTTAGAAATATCTTCTGTCATTTTAGACTTTTCCTCGGATTTATCGAGTCTTGAGTATTTTTGAGCTGTGAGCTTATTCCTCAATTCGTCGTCTAATAAAACCCATGTGTACTCTTGAGGGCAAAGAAGATAACTTGGAGAGAATTTCCCTTTGTATTTCATTTTCTCACATGAGTGAATGTAAAAGCCCATGTAGTAATACTTTAGATCCGGAAACTTCTTGTGTTTTGATCGGACAAACTCGATTTCTTTTAAAGCTCCGAAAGTCCCGAGAACCAAAGGTGAAAAGTCTGGATCAAAGAAGAAATAAACTGACGATAAACAATGTGGAAGGATGTCGATGACACCAACAGCAATGAGTTTTTCATCGACATAATACTGTTGATGGTAAGACCCAATTATGTCATCGAGATCATCCTAAGTAAAGAAAAAATTATTAAATTATATAATAGTGTAGGGGGTAAACCCTAACAACGTCCAAACCCTAACAGTGGGAGATACGACTTGAAATGGAGTAAGGTTGGTTGGTTGGTCGCTCGACCGCCGAGTTAGCTACCTTAAAATACACTCAGCTTCTGGACTCCCAACTTCCAAACTCCATTTATTCATTTACTCACTTATAATTTGGCTTTTTTTACCAACTCTGCTCGCACATTTCCTCATGAATCCCTGGAATTGGCTGCGTCGGATACTTTTTGGGCCCCTCAGCGTTCGCTCGCATGGGGAAGCTCAAAATGAATTAAGCTCATGGTAAAGTATAAAACCCAAATTATACAAGTGAGTAAATGAATAAATGGAGTTTGAAAGTTGGAAGCCCAAAAGCTGAGTGTATTTTAAGGTAGCTAGCGCGACGCTCGAGCGGCCCACCTACCTTACTCCCCCATTTCAAGTGGTATTTTTCATTGTTAGAGTTTGGAGGCTGTTAGGTTTAGACGACTTGCCCTTACAATCTAACATTTATGCTTAGTCTAAAAAAAATACTAAAATTCTATTATAATCTTCAATTATTGATCGTAAATTAATTCTTTTAATAAAAATTTAAAAGATTCGATAAAGAGATAAATGATGATTCGTGAATAAAAACTTACAACAATTGGAGAATCCACCAGAAATTTTTTAAATTGTCTCATTGTGCATTCCGTGGGCTTGTCATTATGAACCTTCATTTGATACTTCTGGTATAAAGAATGCTCAAGGTCTTCAGTAATTTTAAATTCATCACTTCCACTCCTTACAGTCTTTACAATCAATTTTTTCTTTCCTTTTGGATTCTCAATTAAAAAATCTTCCAAGAGTTTCTTCTCGCTATTTTTCTTTTTGAGTACACTCAAAGGATCAATTCCTCTTTCAACAAGTTTTCGTCTTTTTCTTTCAATTCGCTTAGCCTTCGCTTTGCCAGGATTCGTCCATTTCTTCCCGATATTCCCTAATGTGACCATTTGGTTCTCAATGTCAGATTTAATTTCTATTTCAACATCTTCTTTTCCCTTTGGGACTTTTCCTAAGGTCATTCGTTGTTTTTTATGTTCAGTCTCGGATTTTGAAGAGCTGGATACGCAAAGGTTGATTTCTGATGCAAAAGGAATTTGATCCTTTTCTTGAGCGCATTTCTCTTTAGGTATCTCGTGAACGGAATTCCCTTGGACGACAACATGACTCGAATGGGGCTTGGAAGGAAGTTCGCCGTTTAGCAAAAATGTGCTGAATTTCTTCAAAACCTTTTTCTGAGATTTTCTAAGAGAAAAGTCGAGAGCGTGACAGTTTATCGTGTAAGTTGGACAGCAAGTGATGGCATTTGTCGGCTTGTACAGATAATGACCTGATCTCCTCCAACCACGATTGATGAGATCCTCGTAAACTTGACCGGTCATTGAATGGACCCACATTCCTTGAAAATCCAACTTATGATAAATATTCCATTGTATTGAATTTTCACAAGAGATATTAATCAATTTATTGAAATAAATTAAAAGGTCAAACCGTGCGAATAATTTGTGTCTTCTTTTTTGCAATATCCACATTTGTAACGTTCATTTTCTGCAAAATATTCCACGATCGTCTTCTTAAGTTCCTCAGTATCTGTTTCCTCCATCATCCTTAAAATGATTTATTAAATTGACTAACTCTAATTCACTGCAAAACGTTCTGACTAATACAATTCTAAAACGCAGTCGTTGATAAAATTATGATTTATCAAACAATAATCAAGTGATAAAAAACTTTACATTCTCTCATTTACTATTCTCGTATAGTATATGGTAAATCAATCATTCATACCGGACTTTGGACTGTCGCAAATCAAAAATCTCTTCAACTTCGCAAGTATTCGTATTCCTAAACAGATTGTGGTTATTCGTTAGGGTATTGTGAGACAAAGTTCATTTCTCATTTCATCCTAATACTTTTGCACCATGAACGAATCTGAGCATTTCACTATTTCATCACAAGAATCTTTCATTTCAAATAAACTCACGAAACGTGAATACCGAACACATTTTTCTAACACATGCAGATTAAAGTTAATTAGTTAAGTTAGCAAAGACCTCATTGCCTTTCGATGGGTGGACGAAGTATCGTGTCTTCTGGAATTATTCCGGATGTCACACGAAACCCTCAAATGGCAAATCACAAAGACTTTGAAAAGCGGTAATCCGAACTAATATTCTACATAAATACAATTAATTCTTAATCTTAATGCTTATTTTAATACAAGATTAAATGCAGACTTGCTTAAAAGTAATCAAACCTAATTTTGATACGGAATTTCAAGTATTGATCATTTTATTTTTCGATTTAGAATCTATGAATTGGCAGAGCAGTTTCCTAAAGGAATTCCAGATAAAATTCTTCAGACGGACATGCCTGAGATCTCTGGTCAAGAAAGAGCGACGGCCATTAACAATTTATTATCCAAGGTGGTTATTTAAATATGTAACATTGTAATAAACCAATTAAGATAACTTTTATCTCTTTTATGAGGACCATTAGACCATTTTGAACTAATGAAATAACTAAATTAATTTTTATTCAGGGTATTTTAGACTTGTATAAACATGGTGAAAGTCTCTTGTACCGGATCAAGAAGACTGAAGGTGATGATATGCAAGGAGCTGACAACGAAGAAAAAGTCGTGTATGACCTCATCAAGGAAGCTGGAAATCTCGGGATTTGGATAAGAGATATTCGCTTCAAGTCTAATCTCACATTACCGCATTTAAATAAGATACTCAAGATACTCGAAAATAAAAAACTAATTAAAGCTGTTAAATCCGTTTCAGTAAGCAATCAAAGAACAATACTAATCTACTATTTCAATTATATGAATTAATCACATTTTCATATTAAACAATTGTTATACTCCAAGAGACTAATAATTAATTATAATTAACTTATAGGCATCCAAGAAGCGCGTTTATATGCTTTATAACGTTGAACCAGATAAAAGTTTAACTGGAGGAGCATGGTATTCCGATCAAGATTTTGAGTCGGAATTTGTCACTATTTTGAATCAACAATGCCTTAAGTTTTTAGTAGATAGGAAAGCATTGTCGAAAGAATTACCAAAATCCATAGGCCCAATGGCCATAAGAGCAAAGGCGAGGGCTTCCCTTGAAGAGATTTGGAAATTCATTTGCAATCTTGGAATTAGTAAAGTAAGATATAAATATACAATCCATTTACATTACTAAATTGCTTTTAATGACTTTATTTTTAAATATTAAATTAATTTTATGAATATTTCATTATTTAATTGTTTCTAATAGGTCGAGTTATCGAAAGACGATATTGAATGCATTTTAGACACCCTTATTTACGATGGTAAAGCTCACAAATTTCAAGACGGCGAATCAGTTTATTACATTGGAATGGAATCTGGGAATTTTCCTAACGGACTCTCAATGGTTCCATGTGGAGTGAGTAAACATAATAATTGATAATAAGTTAATTCACTTTGCAATTTGGAATAATAATTTTTTGAAAAATATGATATAATATATTTACAATTTAATTTATAAGCGCGTTTTCAATATTTAGGTTTGCCCGGTTGCAAATGACTGCTCAGAAAGAGGATCGGTGAACCCCAGACAATGCATTTATTTCGACAAATGGTTAAACCTGTGATATTTAAGATGATGACCTAAAACCTTTACATTTTTTATTTATAATTTTAATTAAAAAATCAATTCACGAATAAAAATTATATCGATACTCAAGTTAATTCAAAGTTTTATCAACATAGCAAACTTATTTTTAATTAAACATTATTAAAATTAGATACTTTGCGCGATAGAAAATATTTTTGTCCTTTTACACTTTCTCTTTCCGATTTAAATTATTATTTCCAATAAGATATTAATCTTTCAATTCATGCATATTGACTTTATACCATAACTTTCTCTTGATACAACGTTAGTTTCTTCGCTCTCATTTTCGCTATCTAGTAGCTTTGATCCAATGTTATAATCTTCATTTAACCTCTAATAAATGAAAAAGTCTTTCATTAATCCAAGATTAGCAAATTGAGTGCAAATAAATTATCTAATTTTAAGTAATACTTATGTTAAAAATTAAACAACTAAAATGCATAATTAATACAATTCTATTTACTCTTATCATCAAAGAATAATTTCTTCGCCTTCCTCTAGAAGATCCTCTATCATTTCCTCTATCACCATATTTTAGATTTCGCCAGACTTTTGACTTACAGTGTCTTCCCCTTTGTAATTTGCAAATCTGGCTTTCACCGTCATCTTTAAGGGAGCTTGAAGAATAGAAGGATAATAACGTCTCTTTGAAAGCCTTAACTTCTCACTATCATAGATGATAGTAGACACTAGATCTTGTGTTATTCCAATACTCTCGCTCGCACTCTGATCAGAGTCTTTTGAATTCAATTCCTCTGTTTCCGTTTCTTCATCCTAAAAAATACTGTTGTAAAATTATGCTAATCTAAATACAATATACCGGGTGTTCATTTAAGAATGATATCCTATGTTAAAAATGACGGGTGAAGTACAGGATTCATAGTGTATTTTCCCATAAGAATTCACCAGTTTTGTTTAAAGATTCAAACGTTTTTCATTAGGCTATTTTTATATTATTAAAACGTTTGAATCTTTCAAGACAAAACTGATGAATTCTTATGGGAAAATACATTATGAATCCTGTGCTTCACCCCTCATTTTTAACATAGAATATCATTCTTAAATGAACACCCAGTACTTATAGTATACAGGAGTTGTGGTACAAGAGGATAACTTTTAAATGCTTGAGCTTACATAAAGTTTGGAAAAATAAGAAAACCTGTTGAGTAACCGGAGTAAAGGATGTCATGAAGTCGAAAAAGAATTGTCCAGCCAAAAGAGCAGCTGTGACACTGAAGCTAATGATGGAGAAAACTTGCATTGGTTTGTTACTAAACTCTTTGTTTTCAACGTTGTTGGCGTAAATCAAAATGATGGCTTGAAGGAAAAACACGCTCACGATCACAAAGTTCACAGCCATGACGTGAATATCCTTGTCCACCTTGCAAGGTCTATAGGCAAAGTAGATATTGTAACGATCCACGTAGTGTTTAAAGATGAGATACACGAGACCAAATGGACAAATCAAGGGAGCAACGAGGGAGAACATGATGAAAATGGTAAAATTGATTAACATCCAGGCATATTGTGTTCCAAGCTCAAAATCCCAAACGGCCTCCTTCCGTATAGAACTCATCTCGGCTTTGGATCGGGCTAACACAAGATTCACGACGTAGAAGACGAGTTCACTCAGTCGGAGAAGTTCTCCAGCGGTTCCAAGAAATGATGACGTCACGAGATAATTAATGAAAAACGCAGGGTTCCTACCGTAAAAGATGCATGACCATCGAACTTTAACTTTCTCATTGAGGATTGCGGTTATGCTATGAAATTTAAATTTAATTACATTAGTAATATTATAAAGCTTTAAAAGATTTGCTCAAATGAATTTAAAGCTAAAGAACATAATATCATTAATAATTTGTCAAATTAATCTTGTAAATATTAAAATGTTTTTAAGCATTTTTACCTGGTGTGTCCTACTGAAGGCAGGATGATAACCATGAAAAGAAGAAATATGAATGACTTGAGCATCTTTGAACAAGATTCTGGTGCTTTGGCCCAAAAACCAATAATTTTGTCGGTGTAAACTACGAGACCCGGAAGTGCGACAGCGGTAACTAAAAGAAGAATTGGAGGAAGAGTATCAGCAACGATGGTGCCCTGAAATACATTAATAATCAAAATTTATACCTGAGCAGGAATTTTGCCAAATGTTGTTTATTATATCATGTTCAGATTTTAAGAATATAAAGAATTCTACAATAATTTCTCCGATGTTTGAATAATCTTAAACTATTATATGAACTAAAAATATATTACCAATAGAGAATCTTCTGCTGTCAATTTCGTAGTTGAATTTGTACTATTTGATGACCCTTTATTGATTTCTGATTGTAATATCTTATTAAACGTCTCAGGAAAAGTTTCTTTTAATTTATTGAGCAAAATAACTGGCGTCGTGAAAAATAAAACGAGGAGGAGAAGAATCACATTGATGAAAAAGGCCTTCTGGTACCAAATCACATAATCCGAACTCAAATTCTCCCTAATGGAATTGTTTTGTTAGTTTTTTTTCCTTTATTTAAAGCTATTTAAAATTTAATAGAACTTTCAAAATGCATTCCCAGAAAAAGGCCTTAATTAGTAATTTTATAAAGTGGTTTTGATTAACTTTAAAATAAACGAAATACTAATTGATACCAATGGAGCTCTTCAGGTATTGGGGCTAATTGGACGAGCCATCTTCGTGTTTTGAGTTTACTTGACAATACTGATTTCGGTGCATTGTTCATTAATCTGGCCATTACTCTATAGTCTTCCTAAATTAAATAATACTTTTTTATTTGAAATTAAATAAATTAAATTTAAAAAAAACTCACTACAACTCTCTCGGCCATGAACTTGTTAGCGAAAGTGACGAATGCAATTCCAACGGGAGATTTGAGGGCATTTCTCCTTGCGAGCGTCGCTTCATTTTCTGATTTCACTACAAGCTCCGTGTAAAAATCAATTGCATCCGTCTACATCATTATTGATTCAATTTGGATACAAACAATTTACTATATACTTTATTTATTTATGGGCATGATCGAACATAATTATTTAATTAAAAAAGTTTAACTAAGGTAAATTGTGAATATGAGAAAGGTGGGTGGATGGATTAGGAGTATTCATACATATTTTAAAAAACCACCATACAGATTTACAGCAGCACGAGCAGCAACAGCAAATGATTCCACAAGTGTAGGGCTTCATCTTGGATCTTATTTCATACTTCTCATAAAAAGCGTTCGAGAAGGCCAAAGCGCTCTCAGCTGATATTCTTTATCCCATAACCAATCATTTAATCATAATGATCATTCTGATAGAGATCGAATTAATGATATCATAATTTCAAAATTGAACTTCATGATTTCCATAATTTGGATTAAATAAATTTACCTTTTTTCTTCGTGTTTTTTAAGTAATGAAATGTCATATGCCAAAGTAATTTCTTTGATTTCCAAGTCAGGATAAACTTCGCTGAAAATGCAAATATTAAAAAGCTATTGAATTAAAAATAAAATTTAGTTATAAGTATAGAATAAAATCACCCAAAATGTGCATCAAGGAGATTCTCATCACAGCAATTTTTGGGAACCCCAACAATCATGACTGTTTGATAGATAATTGGATCATCATGGATGCTCAGAAGTGATTTAGAGAAATGTCTCATAACGATGATGCTCAAGATGAGAAAGATAATGGAGAGAATGACATGAACCCAAAGAAAACTCGAAGCATGGTCAACATTATTAATCGTTGCGGTTTTAAAGCTAGAGAGATCGAATTCCTTTTCATCTCCTTCGTGCAAATTGATCGGAAGGACAATGGCAATACAAGTGAGGTTCACGATCGCACATAGGACAATTAAGTGACGTTGGAATGAGAGGTATAGAACCGCATCCTATGATACTCAAAATTTTGGAAATTATAATTAATTAAATAAACAAATTAAATTTTATTTTAATATTTGTCTTACAATTCCACTCTTGATATAAAAGTCTGAATCTCTGTACGCATATAAATAAAAATATTGAATTTGAAGGGATATACACGTTTACAGATATTAAATTATTATGAAAAGATAAAAAAATCAATTAGTTACGTTAATTTGAATACGATGGGAATCCAAGAGAAAAATCCTTTATCAGTATAAGATTTATCATTTTTGAGATGAATGTGCCCATCAACGTTCTTTTTGGGGTTCGATTTTGAAAACTTCTTTTTAAATGCACCATAAAATATATTTCTAATATTAAAATAAAAATGTTGCTTATTAACTATTGTTCATGTAATTTCTGCATATTCTGATAACATTTAATCTAAAAATTTTTATCTTTATTTTGAATATTAAATTTGCAATTTGGAAAATTGCGTTATGTCATTTAGCTCACTTTTTATCCCCTTGAACGTCAGTCAAATTAAGAGCCATTGTTCCATAATTCCAAGCTCTTTTTCTCAAAAAACAAAAGAGTAAGAAGAATGCCTAAATATATGAATGAAAGCATTTTTTAAAAATATATTAATATTTGTATTATAAATGAAGCATGTGAAAGTCCAAGCCATACAGTCCATCCAATTAAATTCAATAAAAGATTTTGTGGGATTCCTTCGTAGCCATTGTAAATGATTGCTGCCCCGGAACTATTCCTCCATTCAGAATAAATATTCGTACACTCATCATTTAAAGAAAATGCATTCCCAATAAATGTAATAAAGCAGAGAATCCCAAAGTTGTATCGCCATTTCTATAAACAATCGCAATAAACAAATTAAAAAATGTAAATTCTAGTCATAAAATTAAAAATTAAATGAACTCACGTTTTCCATAATTGATATTTGACTGCTAGATTATTTTGAATATCGCATTTCCTTTCGAAAATTCATTATTAATGAGAATTTGATACCGTCTATTTACAATTTACATAAAAAGTATGGTTAATTAATTTCAAGTAATTAAAAGCATGATAATGTTAAATTATAATAATGTAAACGATTTAAAGGAGTAGAATAGGTATTATGTAATGCTCGTTTTTCTCAACTAAAAATACATTTTAATTGAAAAGTCCCCTAGATACTACTTTTATTGTTGAATATCTAATATAATAATTTTTAGAAATAATAAAAAGATTAATCGTTTATTCAATATGAAAAAGCCAAATTAAACAAAATTAACTATGATTGACGTTATAAGAAAAATTATATTTTCCTAGTTAAATCACAGGTTTTAATAATATTAAAGTCTATATGGTCGAATTGAGGCAACTTTATAGATCCATTTAATATACGTACCTATACATGTAAAAATATTTTTAAATACATATTGTGTAATGTGAATATGTGAGATTATGAATATGAAATGATTATATGATATTGACAAATATATGAAGACGAGAGATCATGATTATTTTGCATCGTGATGCAATCAAAAGATTGGGTATTACAAATATTTTAAGATTTAAGTTGTGAAAAATAACAAATAGGTAAGTTAAAATAATAACTAAAAGAACAATAATGGAATAAAAATAGATAGCAAATGATAAGAAATGACTATTAACACTTTGAACACCCAGAAGATCCTCAATGTCTAAAATCACGATGGCCTCCGGATAAGAGAAGTATGTCTTCGGGGGGAGATCGTAATCCTTCCATGGCCCCGACTGGGGGAACTCGAACGGATGTCCCTCGAGATCTGGTGAGTTGTTGGCGCTGGAGTAAGCCGAGTCGCAGTCCTCGTCCTTCTCATTCTTCAGAGTTGAGATGTTCGGATCTTCCCAGGCCCAGATCCTTTCGGTCCTCGGAGCTCCTCAATCCTCAGTCTTCAAGCGTCCAGAAATCCAGCCCTCAGTCTTCGGTCCTTGGAGTCCCTCAGTCCTAAGCTTGCAAGCGTCCGAGAATCCCAGTGGCGAATCCTCAGTCTTCCTTCTTTCAACTCGGAGGTCTTATCCGTTCTCGTGCAGCTGGCCAAGTGAGCGTCGAAGGAAAATTTGACTCCTTATATGCCCAAAATTTGTGAAATTCTGAGAATTTCCAGGGCCTGCACAGCGATCGGATATATGGACTTCATATGGGGAAGCGTCGAGTCCAGTTCCGAGAAATTAATCTTGAGCTTCCCCATGCGAGCAACGCTGAGGGGCCCAAAAAGTATCCGACGTAGCCAATTCCAGGTATTCAACGCTTCTGTTCCATTACCTCATTACTATCCCTATCGATCACAATCCCCTTGATGGTTATTATGGCATGTCTCAATAAATCTAACGGAATAATTGCTTTATGGTTCCTTATATTTTGTCTACTCTATCTTATGCATATTACTTTCTATTAAAAATAAAAATAAAAACATTAAGATTTGTATGAGTTTCATTTTGAGTAATTTTATTTTAATATTTATTTAAAATATTTTAAATTAAAAAATGTATTGATGCATGGATAATTCTAATAAATTATCCAGCCTTGTTTGCTTTTCTTTGAAATGAGAGGAATGAGGATCGCCGCACGTTTCTTGGCCATTTTATAAATCTCGTCTAGCAGACCATCCATGTCTTCCTTGTTCTCTTTCAAAGTAGATAAATGAAGGAGCAACTCTTGACTCAATTCGTCATCCACCAAGCCGAATTTTCCTTCAAACCAGGGACAAAAGAGACCCAAATCTCCTAATAAACCAGGGAATCCAGCTTTGACGAGCTCCTTATTTCGCAGCATTTGTCTCGCTTCTTCCTCTGCTCTTCTCTTCGCTTCCCTAATGTCGTCTTCGGTTCCCACTCCAATGTCCTGAGTCAATGGCTCTTCCTTCTCCTCCTCTTTAATTCTAATTGATCGTTCATCGAATTCTCCGCCGTATTCTCTTTCATTTGACTCACCGCCTTCGATGATCACTTCGTCCACGAGCTCACAATAATGAAGTTGAGTCGTGGATGTGGCAGCGTTCATTAAAATCGCCTTTTTAGGAATTTCCTTCTTAGGCTCAGTGAAGCCTTGGAAGTGAACAATGGGTTGTCCTTGTACATCCATAAAAACTGCTGACATTTTCTCATTGTTCCCGAGGTACATTTGACCGCATTCAAGACTCTTGAGAGCTTTATTCGTGCCTTGACCTTTCAAATTCGTGTTGTATTGACCAGTCAACGAATTAATTTTACTCTTCAAATTCGGGATAATTGAATCTGTTGAATTCGAGCTTATTCGACCTTTTTTTATGGCCTTTTGGTGGGACAATTGAGCCAGGAGTTCTGGAGAGTAGCAGGTATCAGGCGAAACAGATTTCTTTATTTCTTCTGCTATTTCCTTCACTTCATCTTTCTCTTCAACTTTCTCTTTCTCAGTCTTCTTTCTCATGTTATTTTTCTTTGATTTGGGCTTTGTTTTCGTCAAGGGACTGTTTAGCTTTTTAGGTTTGTCCTTTGTTTTTGTAATCATTTTTTTAATTTGTGGATTCTTTTCAGGCTCATCCTCGACGACTCCGATCGTTGGATCCGCCTTGAGAAGCAAAGAACGATGTTTTTTCCCAGCTTTCACAGAATCTTTGAAATATTTAAAATAAAGAGATTTCACGTCACCGCTTCCGATAGCATCTTGTTCTTCTTCGGATAATCCTTCTTTAGCTAAAAACGTGGTAATTTGCACTTGGAGGTTTTTGAGAACATCGGGATTGAGAGCGAAGAATAAATCTGATGGGACTGACTCTGCGAGCTTTTGTTCTTGTCCATTAAAAATGTAAGTTTCTTGGTCTTCCTCACCTTTTCCGGGAAACTCGCGTCTAATGATTCGAAACTCATCAGAAGTTGTTTTAATAATGATTGGAACCGATCGCGTCACTTTCCCAAATCTCAAGGATTCTATTGAAGCTCTCTTAAACGGCTCTTCAGATCTGACGCAAAGGAGAACTCGAACTTCTGATTTACCCGAAGCGATTCCTCTAAGAATATTCGCCAGACGACTTTTAGCAAAGAAACGTGAAATGGGAATCGGCAGAGAAACTCTTGCTTTTGATTCTTTCTAAGAAATATTGGGTTAATTGCTATTTAGTAATTAATTTATATTGAATTGTTCAATAGTAAATTAAATAAAGCTTAATAAAATAGGTAGTATTTAAATACATTAGGCAAAGGAAACTAATCTTCAAATAATTAGCGAATTGATAAACAAACCTGAGTATTAAGTCTAAATTTCTTCTTGGCTGTCTCACACATCTCAAGAATAGATAGTAAATCTTGACGAACTGCAATGGCTTCACTCATTGAGTCGTTCTTGTCTCGCATGCAACCTTTCTTCAGTTCCAATGGGGAACAATAGCTTACTTTCTTGGCCCCATCCACAGGCATACAATAATCACGACTAGGAACCGAAGCAAATTTTGCGAACAAAAGCTAAAATACAAAATCCCAAAACTTATATTTAATATGACATTCAGAATTTGAATTGAAAGTATATAAAATATAGTTATTTAACGGAATTACTTAATGAAAATTAATTAAATAAATAATTATATTTTCATTCATTCATTTTATTCATTATATTTTAAATAATTTATTATATTTTAATTTAAGAAATGATTTATTTATAACAAACTCTGGAATTAAATGGAGCAGGGTCAATCACAGAAGTCCGGCCAATCACATCAATATAAATGATCGTGTGAACCTCGACACATGAATTCTCTCTTGGAATGAGAGCTTGACCGGCCAATGCTGTGAGAAGAAGTGCCAAGCCATGTTCTGGGTTCACGATCCTTTGGAAAAACATCCGACAATGAGATTTCTCACTCCCTTCGATATCAAGGAAAGTGAAAAGATCCCGAATTCGATTCTGATGAATTTCAATTCCCCCCATTCTTAAAATGTACTCAATCTCCATACTTCGGTCAGAGATCCAAAAGAGTCGTTCCAAAACGCGAGAGAACAAACCTCTTTCCTATTTATTAGTAAAAAATAATTGTAAAAGGCATATTAAATGTTATATAATATTTTGTAAGAATTGATAAATTGGCCAAATTAAAACTAAAACTAACATTAAAACGAAATTTCGGAAGTGGACCAAAGAGCGAATAAGCTTTTCCTGAAGCGTGTGGTCCAACTGCAGCCACAATTCCGCTAGTTCCGTTTATGAGCCTTTCTACGAGTTGATAAGATGCAATGTCAGCAATTTCACTCTGCCGAACATCAATCCTAAACACGCCGTCTGTTCTCACTTTCTCATTCTTTCCAAACTTGATCGTCTAAATAATAAAATTAATAAATAATAATGAATAATAATGATTATATCAAATAAATAATGTAAAATTATAAGATTTTTAAGCAAAACAATGTTTTTCGCACCTTACCATCAGGATCAACTTGAAATGGAAGATTTGACTGATCCTTAGCTTCATCTTCAGGGGGAAGGAATCGAACGTACGTCTTTGGTTTTCCTACCAAAGGAACGTCGTAGACTTTGACAGTTTTACATTGAGTATCAAAGTAGCCATCGCAGACGTCGCCGCCTTCACCAGCGTAAACCCAGCTCTCTTCGTACATTTCAAGTCAAAGACTTAAAGAATTAATTAATTTAACAATAATGAACAATGAATTATAAAGTTTATCTTCGTTTTTATTCAGTTTTTTTGAAATCACTTTAAAAAATAACATTTCTTTAGTTACTTTCCTTGCACTTTTTTCAATTTTTTACTGTTTAGCTGCAATAGGTTAATTTTATTTTTTAATAGTTGTACTTTACGTTTGGTCATTAATATGCTGAGCATAAAGTATTAAATGTGAGAATAATATTAACAACTTTAATGTGTGATGTGAACTAATAAGAATGCACAATTTTTGATAAGCTTTTAAATATTCCATTCTCTTGCGAAAAAAATCCTTAGCTTTCATTTAATAATGTTTGATTGTCATTAATCATATTTTTGATTCAAATATTTAATGTCTCAAGGAGTATCTCAACTCTCAAGTAAAGGTATTTACTTGAGAGTTGGGATATGCCAGTGATAAGTTGCCAAGCAAAATAAGCATTAAATTAGAGAATCTTTGTGATTGAATCTATAGTGGACTATGAGGGCTTGAGGGCTAAAAAAAACTCTGATGATATTTCAGATGGAGATTTGAATGGCGTCGAGGATGGATCCAGCTTTGATGGAAGTGAGCTCCTTCGTACCTTGAGGAAGAATCAAAAGCCCCATTGCGGAATTGCAATTCAGAAGTTTGCTGCTTATTTGATTTCCTATTTCATGAAAAATTGATAGATTGATTAAATTATAGGTTTATTATTATAAAGAAAGATCTTAAACAACCATTTATTTGAAATTAAACACAATGATTAATTTGATAATGTAAATAAAAACTAACTGGCATATAAATTAAAAACTCACCGGTACTCTTTGCAATTGGAATATCAGAATCACTGCTCCAAAGGAAGTAAACACGATGATACTCAGGGCGTGTTTTATCTAACTTCACATCTTCATCGATCTTAAAGAACATTCAAAGTTGTTCAAACATAACGATTTTTCAAAATGCACATTTAATGAAATGCAATAAGTAAATTGGCTTAATTGTGGAGAAAATTATCTGAAAGTAAAAATACCTTTGTTTTGATAACGTTGAATGAAGGATTTTGCCACCCAGCCAATTTCCTACAAGCTGGAATGACAAAGAGCAGCGACGTCACAACAGCCGATACTGGATTTCCAGGAAGCGCAAAGACAAATTTTTTCAGACCATTAAATGTGCATGTTGCAAAAGTTGTCGGTTTTCTATATAATAAATTCGAATTTAAAATTCACATTGCACATCATTTCACTGCTTAATTTACTAATGAGATTAACCTTAAATTATAATCATTTAAGTTAAACTCACCCTGGTTTTAGAAGAATATTAGCGAAATGAATTTTAGCCTTCAAATCTACAAGGAGAACTTGCTTGAGAAAATCCTTTTCGCCCATTGAGACTCCGCCGGTTGAGACAAGCACGTCGGCTTCTCGCATTCCTTCGCTTAATTTTTGCAAAACCTCATTTGGTCTGTAAATATAATTAAAATACTTTGATTCCTCCAAATATTCATGGGTATCTTGTGAATTATTTTTTACTAATACTCACGAGTCCTTCGCGAGTCCAATGTCGATAGTTTCAAATCCATTTTCGGCAAAGAGAGCTGTAAGCATGACTTTATTGCTATCACGAACTTTCCCAAATTCGGCACAATCGTAGGGACTCTGAAGTTCGTTTCCAGTTGACAGCAGCGCGACTTTGGGTTTCCTTTCGATCAACATTAATAAAAGCATAATTTTAATTTCAATAACCTAACAACAATAGAAATCATTAAAATTAATATTTAATATATTTATGAAGACATGAGCCCAAGAATCAGGAGAAAACTCTTACTTGTAAATATTGAATTTAGTGATTCCAACTGATGCTAGGATCCCAAGTAAAGCTGGTCCTAAATGACTTCCTTTATGAATAATTTTTTCATCAATGTTAATATCGCTCCCAATTGGCCTAGGTTCAAAATTAATTTTATTAATCTTTTCACATTTTTTAAAATAAGAAGGAATATAATACTAAATATGAATTAATTAATGCATTTTTTGCTCAAAATTTAATTTTAACCTTATATCTTGCCCAATCGTTGGCTGTTTGTTCACTCGGATTAAAAGTTCTTCTTTGCCGTCATCAGTTTTACTCACAAGTTCTGTATCTTCAATCATAACAATGGCATTAGCTCCTCTTGGAACCGGAGCACCTGTGCTTACTCGAACGCAATTCCCTTCACTCAGAAAAAACTTTTCTGGATTCTCCCCGGCAGTGGAGTCTCCAATGACTTTGAGAACGGAGATTGGTGTTGAGCCAACAACGACCCCATAACCGTCTTTGATTGAAGCTGGAAACGGTGGAAGTGACTCTTTGGAAAACACGTCTTGGGCAATCACATGGCCCAACCCGCCACTATGATAAAATAAAATATGTAGATTAGTTAAAATTAAATTCAGTATAGTAGTAGATTAGATACACCACAGCAAAGATGAAAATTGAATAAAATACTTAAATTCTTGATATTTTCTCATTAACTCACCTTAGACTGGTTGATTCTACAATCCAAGAATCGCATTCATTCAAAGCCATTTTCTGTGCAGCTATAACGGTGACAGGTGAATATGGCGTTTTTCTATCCCGATCAGCCACATTTGCAGTTGGATCAATTTTAGACTATAATTCCAAATGAAAATTAAAAATATTAATTTTATTAAGAATTCACAAGTCGTTCTAAATTATAATTATTTTTAATAACAAAAGAAAATAATTACGATGAGCTTAGGAGAAATAATGTTCATGTTTAAATGCATAGCATTGGCTGGCTCTCTGTTATCTTGGATTAAGTCAGTTGCGTGTTTCAATTGACCCACGACGACTCGAAAATTCTCAAGACTGCCCTTTTGACTCCCAGGAAGATTCACAATTAGAGTTTTCCCTCGAACTCCACACACTGGCCTTAAATAAATTGAAAAATATTGAATAGATTTCTTAAATACAAATCTGAATTTAAAGTTCAGTACCTGGCGAGCATTGCCATTGATGTGATTGACAAAGATTCATTGATCATTGCTATTGAGAGGCCTGGGGCTTCCTTAGTAATGACCTCTCTGGTTGCCTCTGGGGTCACATCTCGAGGAGAAAGTCCTGTCCCTCCGATCGTCAAGATCACGTCGACCGAACCACCATCCGACCATTCTATCAGAGTGCTCTGTAAAACAATGTAAACATTCAACAGGTAGAATATTGAAATTTCAATTTTACTTTTATTTCTTCAACATCATCGGGAACACATTTCCTTTGTTTTACAGATGACCTCTTGAATTCAGATCCGATAAAAGCGATCAAACCGTCTCCAGCTTTGTCTTGAGTTTCTCCCTTCGAACAACGATCACTCACTGTAAAAATCAAAGTTTCCCTTTAAACAATCACATTAAACTAGGTTTATGACAATTTGTATAAAGATTTTATTCATATTAATTTCATAAATATGAAAGATAATTCATAATAATAATTATTATAAAGGTAAAATGAAGCGGTTAAAGAATTGAATTAAAATGGAACAATCAATACCGGTCAATAATCCATAACGTATTTGAGAATCCATTTGATGACAAAATCCCTAGCTGTGACAATTTAAAAGTAACTATATTAATAGAACTCTAATCTTATTTGACAAAAAAGTCGATTTACAACCTACTTATTTTAAAAAAATTCCGTTCGACTTTCTTGGCTTTTTCGAGTTTTTCGATTGCTCTATTACAGTCTTACGTTTATTAATAGTACAGGTTTTTGAATAGCTAGATTTAAATAATAAACTTGAATCTTCTAATATATGCGAAGATTATTTAAGATTGCAAAAACACTAGTTTTTATTTCATTAGCAGACTTTGTTAAAGTTTACTATGCTATGCAAGGTATTTAACCCTTAGCCAACGATAGACGTATATATACGTCATTTGAAAACATACTTCTCCCACTGATGACGTATTTATACGCTAAATTAGCGCTAGGCTACTGTAGACTTATATATATATATATATATAAACTTTTCTTTCATTGATACTAAAATATTTACAGGGAGATAGTTAAATTATTGAAATAAGTCTATCGTTTGCTAAGGGTTAATCTTACTATTTGAATTACGAGAAAATGGATCGAAATCTAGAATGATGATTTCATACGATCAAAGGCGCGTTTCTTTTCTTCTCTCTAAATCCCATATTATTTATTTATTTCCCATCACTTTTGTAACACAAAAAAGTTTTTTTCATTGACTTCTTGTTTATCTCCAAAATCAATTAACGGCTCCCTTAAGTCAGCCCAATTTAATAATGGTTAAGAGCCTTGATCGTTTTTTATTCAAAACAGTAGAAAAACAAAAGTTTCTCACTAATGCTATTGCCCTGCAAGATTGTTCTATCTGGTATAATAGACTGCATTTTAAATTATTTTGAATATTTTGAATATTTTGTAATTTATATTTGGGATATTAATAATTTTGATAGTTTTGATCGATAATCTTAATATAATTTCTAATTTTTCATTTAATTAGGTATGTGCATACAGTAGAGTTCTTTTGCTAGTTTATATTATCTTGTTACTATAAATATTATGATTTTAAGCAAAACTTCATATTTTATTTTTCAATAATTATATTATAAAAATGAATCGACAGGGATGCTCAAATTGCTGCCCGTTTTGTTGAAAACATCGATAAAGCCTTTTCCTTTCTTCATTTTTCAGTCTTTTTCAAAATATGTTTAATATATTCGATAAATGTTTTCATGTCTTTCCTATATAAACTAGCAAAAGAACTGTACTGTATATATTGTACTACTTACTGTGGCTTACAAAGATCTCCGCCTGACTTTTTTATTTTCATGGTACCTTGGAACCTCGCATATTAGCAAAATGTTTATAATAAATTTACGAATATGATTTTTATGAAGAAAAGTATAGTTTGATCGAATATTATGTAATAGTTAACACATAGCAATTCCAGGGTAATTGTTCCCACATTTCCATGAGAATAAAAAAGGTCAGGTGGAGATCTTTGTAAGCCAGTACTGTTTAATTTGAGAAAAACGAAGCTTCAGGAAATAAATATCAAGTCAATTGTCATTAGGAATTCATTAGCAAATTAAATTACAATTCTATTTGACATTCTTTTAAACGGAATTAAAGATTAATAAAATGCAATTTAATTTGCTAATAGATATGATGACAATTGACTTGATATTTATTTCCCGAGACTTAGTTTTTCTCAAATAAATTAATCAGTATGTACTTTCCCTACTTGTTCTAAATATCAATTGTCTATTTTTTAACAGCAAAGATTTTATCGAAGATCCTCAACAAACTCCATGTCGCCACATCTTTTGCAATCCTTGTATTACCAAACTATGCAAAGAGAGAGGAGTCAAGCTGTGTCCATTATGTAATGAACCTATTCAAAAGAGATCTTTGAAGGTAGTAAAGCAATAAATAACTAATAATAATTTAGACTGAAATTTCTTATTGAGTATTTATTTAGAAATGATCGGCCTTCAATTGATTTTATACATTGATGCATTTTTTAGCCCAGGGAAGAATTGAAAGAAGATCTTCGTGATCTCAAGTTTATAAAATTCCTTATCTCTCATATTGGACGGAATTCTGAGAAAATTAAATCTAAACCTCCGAAAATTCAAAATGATTCAAGAATGCAAATTGACAATGAACCGGATGAACCCTTAGACTTGTCATTTAGATCTTCACAGAAAGAAAGGGTTGCTCAAGGAGTCAAATGTTACGCCATCAAATTTCAAAAACCTCTTGACCTCTCAATGTAGTTAATATTATTTAATTTTAAAAACTTGAAATTGTATAACTTGGCTGTATATTTTAATGTAAATGCTTTAATTCGTGTAGGAGATCAAGATCACAAGAAAAGCAGTTTAAGGAGTTTGAGGACGATCAATTCTTGAATCTTTTCTTCGACTCTGCGCAACAATTCACTCAATTGGATTCTGTTCCTTCAAACACTTCGATTAAAGTAATTTGTAATTTATAATAAATTATACTTCATATTTTGTTCAAACTAATTCGATAATTAAAAATCACAACACAATCTTTAACAGAATAAACCTGAAGAAGTTTATGTTCAAGCTATAAAAAAGAATTTGTATGAAAAGGAGGTCTCAATAAATGACAAACTGGACAAAAGTCATTTTTTTGATTCAGACTCTGGAGAAGACTCGAATTCTGGGATTCTTGAAGACGACGTGATGTGCTCGGAAGATGATGCAGTCCTTATTGAAGAGACTGTTGCTCTTGAAAAATCGAGAAAAATCCAATCCCCCTGCGAGTCAGAAGACGAATCTGACGTTTCTTTTTTTAATCCCACGCCAAGTGATTAAAATTGTTATATTTACTCCTTTGTTCCGGTTCGATGTTAAAAAGCAAATAACTAGAAACAAAAGTTTTTAAATAATATATTCAGCTACAACTTACGAACGTACATATTTATTTCATAACAATATTTTCCATATAACAAATTATTTAAAATTAAGACACTATTTTGATCAAGGTTAATATAAATGATGTTTTTTAATACATTATAACATCACACTCATTTCATATTATAGTATTAAAAATATTAGCTCTTCAGAATTATAAGGTAATTAGACAATAAATATCTTTAACCGCATGGGTTGTTCAGTTTGCTTGACCTTTTGAGACTCAAATTGTCAACTTGTTCAGGACTTGCGTATGACTGGAACTTGATTCTCTACGGCGCGAGCGCTCGTTGTGCAATGTGCTATCAGTCAACATCAGAGATTGGAAGTTGGCATAGCCAGAAATACAGCAGATGCAAGAGAGCATATACGAACCAATAACAACTTCAAATTAAGTACAATCATTAGCAAAACTCTGTAACATATTCTTTGTTTGGCAGAGAGAGCTTTATTACTTCACAAGTTAAACTTCTAATTTACCTTTCATAACTTCCTAATTAAATCCAAACTCTAAACTCAAATTTTACAAATTGTAAGTCAAGGATGATTTTTTTTCTAATTTTCTTTTCACCGTGAATCTATATACTCAAATCACCAAAGAATATTTTAAAATAAAACTAATTTTTAATAGTTCAAATTTTAAATGCTTAAATATTAGATAAGATAAATTATCCAACGAGTGTCAAAGATGATGTCCATGTCGTTATACACGGACATTATAAAGACAATTAATTCGAATAAGCTCAAAAATTGTCAAAATATCCTCGTTGAAAAATATCCATCGTAAGAAAATCAAATTGACCCTTTACAATTTAATTTTTCATGTTAGGTAATTTTTATAATTTTATTCTTAATTTAGTGTTTCAACTTTTACACTTGGAAGTATTCTATCAAATCACGTCCAAAAGAAAATGAAGGCAAATCACGGAAAGCATAATATTTCCGACAAGAAAGACCATTACTATCAAAGGTAAGACAGTATTATTAACTAATAAGTATTAATTTAACCATTCTATCTAATTCTATCATTTGTAATTGTATTTAAACATTCCAACATTTAAAAGATTCATGCGAGCTATTGAAGGAAAAGAAAGTCCGGGGATTCTGCTTAGAATAGCCGAAGAAATTGAGATTTGTCCCGTTCTAGTCGCAAGATTCGTAATTGAATCCTACTTACGCTCCGAAGACAATAAAAGAATCGAGCTCGAGCAAGAATATCGACCAAAGGTAAGTAATTTATCTCAACATAAAGGCATTGAGCGATTGACCCTACGCAAAGCTAAATGGGATTTTTATTCAGGATGAAGGACCATGTGAAATGAGTTCATCTTTGCTCAAATCAGAAGTCACTCGTCTCCTTCGAGATACAACGGAGATCAAAGATAGGAATTTGGCTTATGAAGTTTATTTGGTTATTTAAGAATTCTTAATTTATAGTCTTAATAAATTAGCCTTAAATATCATATATTTTTTTCAAACCGAATTTCTTGTAATTTTTATAAACAGTGCACTGTTTACGATGACCATTACGGACCTGTACCTGATTCAATAAGAAAGTTTGTAATTCACAGTCAAAAATATTACAACTACATTTAAAGACAATATAAATTCAAATTAAGATATTTCTTATAAAAATAATAAGCGAAAATAAAAATAAATAATGTGAGTTGCAAGATTAACGCATTTTTTTTAATTCAGTACTATTGGAGTTGAATACGAGACGATTCTTAAGATTAAATTAGAAGAAAAGAAAGTTTGGTTTTCAGACGAAACTCAGCTAAGAAACAACGGATATGACAAAACCCCCGACTTTAAACTCGAAGTCCCCATTGGTATTAAATGACTCGATTTGTGATTAAATGAGATTTGTCCATTTTTAAAATTAAACTACTTTTCCTTTTAAGCCATTGAAGGAAGAGTTATTAACTGGATTGAAAGTAAGGCCACTTTTGGAGACGAAGAAACTCATCAAAATTACTTGAATGATCAACTTAATAGCTACTTGAACCGGTAAACAAATATTTTTATACACAAACTTTCATTATTGCGACCAATTCCAATGTCTAATGTTAAAGTAAAATGATAAAGTATGTTTTAATATTTAAATAGATTTGGCCCTGGAATGGTCATCTATTGGCTTGGGTATGTGGAAACTCTTGAAAAGCTCACAGGTCATTCGATCTTCATCAGCGACCATCTTCCCAAAGTCATTCAACCCATCGATCCTTCCGCCATTGAGACAAGTCGGGTTTGACTTTCCGAATCCACCAACCATTTCTACTCCTGCCAGACTTATTTCTCTAAAAGATCTCACATCATTTTTTAATACTTTTCTGTCCATGTCAGCATTTCCAACTTGCTAAGAGCTCAATGAGGTTTGCTTGTTCAATTATAACACAGCTTTTTATTATTTAGCTTGCGTGTTTTCAAAAATGCATATTGGTCCAAGATTTCAATGTTAATTAGAATTTAACTTTTATTAATCAGATTCAGCTTAAATACAAAAAGAATTGAATGAATATGAAAGCTAATAAGATTATTTCCTTTCAATTAATCAAGTATGTAATAAATAAATAATAGCAGATTTAACAATTAAGTTCCCAACTACGATTAACATTAACATGCTCCTAGCATACATACTTGATAATTAAGACCTCACACCTAATTTGTAATATCTCATCCCAATATATTTAAAATTAGTATATACATTTTACGATTTCACTCATTATTTTACATGTTTAGCCTCACTCTAATTTAATTATACTTAAGTTCTTAAACTAAAACTTCTTATGAAAAAACAGTGGTAATCTTTATATTAAGTATTTTCATTGTTTAGATTATAAAATTTTAAATAGAAAAAAGCTGATTAATTGTACAAAATACTGAGAATGAAATAAAAAACGCCACAATTATCAAACAGTACACTTAATTCCACGCTTACTTTTTAACCTAAATAGACTAAATGTGAGTATACGTACTATTTACATTATTTTATCAATCATTTCACTCGATCAAAACATAAAACACGATCAACATTATTTTCACAATTAGTCTAACGTTAAACATGAACTTAAATAATGGTCTTCCTCTTACAATCATCTTAACCCCCCGTATCATTTAAAAATGAAAAAGAATCTTTGGTAGAAGTAAACTCAACTAAATGAAAATTAAATAATAGAAGCATATGCTATGTAAATTGAGTTTCTCATAATTAGATAAAGTTAACTTCAGATTAAAAAGAAACATTGTAAATTGTATAAAAATCATCATCAAGCTTAAACATGAAACACAGACATACGTAAATATAGAATTTAATCATGATTAAATATTTAACAACAATTATGCACATTTAAAATAGTTATGTACACAAGTCCCACTTTAAATTATTTTACTACTTGGAATATGTCCGTGTAATTTCAAAAAGAACTTAACCATTGCAGGTAAATTGTAAATAAATACAACTTGACGTCTTCGCCACAGCGAGACAAAAGGATAAATGACAATGAGGTATATTATTAAATATAAAAAAACTTTTGTAAATTTCCCCTCACAACCCGAGAAGTCCTCATCACTCGAAGGGCCTTACAACACTTTTAAGTCATTAATAAATAATTTCAATTTTAGCTAAAAAAAATTCCCCGAAAAATAATATCGCGAATAAAATTCATAGCAAATTCCCTTCAACCGAACAGAACACTTCTTAATTCCCTCAGAAAAAAATACTCAAGATTACAATCCTCATAGTCTACTTATCGTTAGTTAGTTATCTCAACACTTTTCAACTCCTTTCATGATAACATCCTTAGTTTACAACGATACTTTAAGACTCCGCTACATGATGAAAAGCTCCAACTAAAAAGGAATCCTTCCATGCATAAACAGTACGCACTTAAAGAGTTTGGTGGGAGTTTTTCGTTTATTCCAATGATGGATTCTCTCCTCGAGGACTTGAGTAGTTGAAGGTCTTCAATGGTCAGGAGTGGACGCGGGCAGTGGAACTGTCGGAGGAGGATCGCCCTTTGTAATGGCTTTCTTACAAGGCGACCGTGCCAGCCGTCGCATCTCATTTGACGTCAACAACCGTCGTTGCCTTCTACAGGAATCAAAGGAAATTATAAAAGTGAATTTTGGTGAAATATTTACAACATTTCTCCACAACTTGAGAAAAAACCTCCGTGGTTCAATAAACCGTTCGTTCAATGATGATCTCAACCTCCATCTCATTATAATGAATTCAATTCATGGTTCATCTTAATCGTTCATATTGATGTACTCATGCCCTTAATCAATCCTCGAATCACCTTTCCATTAGAAATTATACTTCTAATATTATTCAAGTTAATCATTTCTATTTACAATAGGAACCCGTTAAATATACCTAACTTTCTTTCAAATTCCAATAAATCCCCAGGGCTCAGAAGCACAGAGATCAAGATAACCTGTTATTTCCATTCCGATTCTTCAAACTGATAAACTTATATTGTCAAATCGATTAAGGGCAAAAGAACATGAAAACTTACTCAACGACACAACAAATGGAAAGTAAATTGTACTAAATCCCTTTTCTATTTTATCATCTTTCACTAAACCCGTTGAACTAGCGTGAAAAATGACGAAAATTCCTTTTACTATTTATTACTTCATGTTAATTATGTAGTAAAAAGGAATTTTTTGTATTTTTTGCATTCTGCACCCTGCAGCTTATACTCCATACTTATTTATAAATACTATTTAAACTTTATTGGCTTGATTGTAATCTATTAAGCCTAGTTAAAAAAGACTTACTTTGTAAATGTGGTTGAAGCGAAGTAGAGGTCATCAGGCGCATCCATCCATGAAATGATTTGCTTCCTGCTCCCAATCCTCGTCATTGCTGACACTTTCGTCTTGGCTCCGTTCATATGGGCCAGGACGGTTCGTTGGTTGAGAAGGGCCGTGGGTGGGAGAAGGCCAGCGGCGAACGGCAAAGGAGAAGTTCCCGGACTCCCAGCTCCGTCCCATGCAGCTCGCTTAGTTGGAGGTCCTCCTTCAAATAATATATTTTTATTAATTTCTGTTATTTTACTCTATACTTTTTAAATCCATGTTTATACTTTTCTTAATTGAATATTTATATATGGTGAGTTAAATACCTTCGGCACCGTTGACATCTTCAAATGCTCTTCGCTTCATGAGACTTGGCGAAAGACTACTTGGGCAGATCTGCTTGTCAGGAACTCTTTCGTAGATCAATGAACCATCTACGAAAAGAAAATTTTAATTACTTAACAACTTACAATTAGTTAATAAAACGAAATTAGTAATAACTTGTCCATGATAAATAAAATTAGCTTAATTTTTAGATGAAGTTTAAAGTATTTATTACCTGGTCCTTTCGGAGGTTTTGGGTATGCAATTTTCTCAGGTTGAGGAATCTTGGACTTGTCGGTCAAAATGATCCAATCAGGAGTTGGCCGTTCGGGTTGTCCAAGTCTCGTAGCCATATCTGAGGCTCGAACGTGCGGAAGTTTTCTTTTTCTTCCTTTGACCAACTTCTTCAATTCCTCTGCACTCTTTCCAACAACTCTTAGTTGGCCTAAAATTCAACCATGAAATTAAGTTTTTTGGAATTATAATTTTCTTGGCTTGAAATGATTCTTTGATTGTTAAATGTGAATTTTACTTTCTGTTTTGATATTCACGACGTTAATGGGCCAAAATGGAGCCCTTGTGCAATGACGAGGTCGAAGCAAGTCATTGCAAAGTCGGCGAGCCACTCGAGTCATTGGAGTTGTATGGAGATAGAATGCCGTCCGGGTTTTCATCACTGGACGTGGTGAGCCAGATCGAAGGGATATGCCGTGGTTTGTGGCGTAATGTCGAGCTAGTTGGCTTTTCATCTTGAAATCCTACATTAGTAAATAGTTAATTTACATAAATATATTTTTCATATTGCTTGCTCTAATTGTAAGTAAATATTTAATGATGAAACAATTTAAAAAGTTATGTTTTAATTTATACCTTCCCACAGTTTTGTACTCCACAACGATGAAGTCTCTGTTGCATGAGCCCCGGAGATCTCTCAGTAAGAAAAGTTCCTAGAATTTTTTAATTGGCCCATTTATTTTATGACTCTGAATCCCATTTAAAAACGAATATAAAGATGCTATTCACTCTAGCTAATAGCGAATTAATTAAATTATTATTATAGCTTTAAATGTAAAACTCACCAATATCCATTTTCGTATCTGAGCTCAACTCGCCATCGTCAGATAAAGAGCCGAGTTTACATTTCTTAATTAGCTCAATATCTCCATCAACTAATGAATTCAAATATAATCCAATTTAGCAAGTTATCAGGCTTTAAATGACAAAAATGAGAGACTTACGTAATTTATTGGGGACTTTAAGTCCACCATATTTCCTCCAATATGTCCAACAATTGTGACAAAGCCTGGCTTGAATTCCTGACGAACCCGTCCATGCAAACCACTGTGACGACATTGTAGCTAAATAGATCAAGCAATTTAAATTATATATTTGATCGAACATTTAATAATACTTAAATATAATGTTTTTACTCACTTAAGCAAGACTCGCAAGGTTTTCCTTGAATAAGTGAATCGCCATTTCCGTTCATTATTCCTTTTCCAGTAAGCGCCGCTGGATTAGTTTTGTTGCTGAAAATAATTTAAAATATAATTATTAAAATATAATCTACTATGTTTTTATTGTATATTGAATTGATAAGATAATATTGTGTATCGAAAATTGAAACATTAAAAACAAAAAATTACTAGTTTGGTATGTAGACTTGTTTGAGCTTCGTTTCAGCTTCAGCTGCTTTCACCCTTTTCTGTTGAACATAGCGATCCGTGGTCTTCCACATGTAATAGTACTCGATGATGTTCTTCAAAGTCTTCCATGGAAGAAAGTCTGATCGAATGTCAGTGAAGTCTTTCCCATATTTCTCTAGGGCTTCTTCAAAGAGGTTAGCCTCTGAAGCGGACCACTCCTCCATTTCGTCACGACAAAGGACAGGGCCAGTGGAAGGAACAAGAGCTGACACCGCCTCACTCATATTGTACGAGTATTTGTGGATTGTGTCCATTGCATGAAACTGTTCAAATTATTAGTTTTTAGTTCAAATATTTCTTATGTAAACATCAATATTGTTTGGTTCTGGTTCTAATATGAGTTAGGATTTCTTTTCGATATTTAAAAGATAAATAGGAAAACACTGCAAGATTTGTCCTTACGAGAGTCACATCTCTCGAAGCTGCCGCGGCACTCATATGGAGACTTGGCTGTTTCACGGAACTTGAGCAATCGAGGGCTCGAGCGAAAGTCCCGACAGATCGGGAAATAACAAGGTATTGGTCAATTTGCTTATCTGTAAGTCCATGCTCGTTAGTCCAAACGAGTGTTTCTAATTCGCTCAACTCCCGATCATCAATCTCTCCTATGAAATTACCATTTATAAACAAAAAATTCAATAAAATACACATCATCAGCTAATCAAAAAGTCTCTTAATTTACCTTCTTTGAGTTTTGTTCTCAGCGACTCAGCTTGGTATCTTTGTCCAACTCTAATTTCGCCTCTGTCGGCCAGGAGTGTCTTTTGTTGAGGATCGTAGACCAAGGAGTAAAAGAACGTGTCCTGAAAATAATAAATTATGCATAAGTGAGTGAAACTAACGAGGAATTTTTAAGTGTACTTACATCTTTGTTAAGGTACGAGAGCAAACATTCTGTCTCGTTGAGGAGAGTGACCGAGCATTTCCCTCGAATTTGAGTAGCAGGGAGCGTCTCAACTTGACGAGAGAGGAAGAGCTCTCGGTGTCGAAGGAGATTCTTCGCCTTCACACTCAAAGCCTCCTTTTCCTTCCCTTCCTCCTCTTCCAAGGCACCTTCAATCAACCATTCTCAATTAAACTACAATTCTAATACAACCAACGAAGCTTTTCATATCAACTTCACTCACTCTAAATGGAATGACATTGAAATAGAACTGTCAAATTATAAAACAAAGTTTTTGTAAACTCTGGAGGGCTTAATAGCATTACATGTTTAAAATAAAGATAAAAAGAACTAAATGAGTGGATTTAGTTGTTTAGTGGCTTAATTGGAGAGGGTATAGAGGTCAAAGGTCAGTCGAAGATAGAATACCCGGGTAAAATATCTTACTTGCATGACGGTCGGCGAGGCAGGTGAGACTCTGGGGAAGATCCCGTCTTCTGAAAAAGCACATCACTTTGGCTTCCACATTGCCGCTCGGAGTCTAAAAGAATTAAATGTAAATTAAGAATTGACTCCTCCGACCTCTCCGGTGTCAAATCATGAAGGAGACATTTGAGCGTGAATGAGTGTTGTGTACTTTACCTTGTTAAGCTCTTCGATCCGCCTCACTTGGTAGGGCGTCGTCGGCGAAGACTCAAAGAAGACATAGTCTAGAAATGAATGGGGAATTAAGAGGGGAATGGTCATGTCAATGTTCTTACCTCCGACCCGATACATGTTTGTAGCCATGTCGGAGAGGTCAGGGAGCGAAGTGTCGGCGGTCAGCACCCAACGCCAGGAGGGTCGCAGGTAAACTCCCAGCCCGCCCTCTACAGTAGGGGGATGAGACCTTCGCCTCCTCAAGATTGATGGGCTTGCTTGATGAGTCTAATCATCTCCTCCTTTCCCACCTACCAAAGAAAACGCGCTGACTTATCCTAATTAATCCACAATAACGGTTCAGCCTATAAAGATAATACATGAGAACCATTCGTGGCATGATGTCTTTAGATGATGTCTTTAGCCTTAAATGCAAGGAATTTATCTGATATTCGAAAGTTTAGAAATAATTTTTCGTTATTTTTATTTTGTATGAATGACCTGTTTGATGGATGAGAAGAAATCAAATAGGTACCTAATAGTCATGAAATGATCCGAATGAGATTTGATTAATCTTCCTTAAAAAGTTGGAACTTGTGTTTAATTTTGGGATATGAGATTCTTATTATGAATGATTTTCATATATATAATTAGTGGATTTTTTGGAAATAATGGTTTATGTTTTATGCCTTCAACGCTTTCAACCAATATACGATATATGCTTGTTGAATCATAAAACCAGTGAATTTACAAAAATTGTTAATTTATTCTTCAATTTCCGTTGGACGTTGAACATAAAGTTGAATATTTAATTGACAATTAAAAATATATTTAAATAACAACTCTGGAAAGCATTTACTTAACTTTAAAAAATATTAGACTTGTCATTTCTTATAATCGAATAGTTTATAGTAGAAATATAAGAGTTCACACTTTTACAATTCGCAATTTTATTCATTTATATTTGGCCCAGAGTTCATTTAAATATCTCAGATTATTTCTAATATAAATATACTTTTGTTCGACATTTATATAAAAGTATCGTATCAATAGTCGACACTACTCTCACTATTTTGATTTTAAGTAAATTTCTCAGCTTACAAAAATTGCATACATATGTATAAAATATACTCACGAATATAATAAATTTTATATTTTAGGATTCAGTTGAAAGAATTTCGAAAGATACACAGAAAGCGAGGAGAAGAGAAAGCCAATTCTGTCCTCTTCCTTCCTCTCAATTTCAAACTTTTGCTTCTTTTCTTAATTAAAGTGTCTTATTTATTTAATTAGGTAGGTAGTTAAGCTTCTATCATATAAAATGTTCATTAGTTCTTACTCTTCTTACAATAGTTCATTAAATATTTAATTGTATTAGAGTTTATATAATTGAAATTCGAACAAAAAGATTTAATTAACTTTAATTTTTCTACCACATTGTACTACAAACAGCAATTGTATAATATGATAATTAAATAGTAGTTAAACTCTATATTAAATAATTTACAAATTGCATTTCTTCATTTTCTCTCCTTTCAACTAAAAATTGAAATTTATGCATTCAACATTTAGGCATTTTATGAATAAAAGTATTATTAATAAATAAAATAATAAGATTGCTTGAAGGTTAAGGCAGAAAATGAAGGACAATTGATTGTTTAGAAAATTGTATTGTGTAAAGACGAGAATTGGTTAAATCATTTATATGATTTTTCAAAATAAATAACTTATATATAAAATATTAATATAATTAAGACTTCAATCAGACCCCAATAAAGTGCATTATTGAACAAATGTTGTTTCGTAGAATTACTTGCATTGTAATTAACATAAATTAGTGAAATTATTGGCACTGTTCCATTGTAATATCAAATATGTTTGATATTTATATATTGTAAACTACAAAATGTAATAGCAATATTTGAAAATGCTCCACATTATGATCAATAAAAATAAGTCAATCATTGCGGGCCACAATTAAAAAATATTGATAAATCAATAATAAACAATTATAAATATTGAATGATTTTCAAAAAATTGAAATTTACAAACAAATAATTATTACATAAAATGTAAGTAATAAATTATGAATGAATATGAAACTTCATTGTACAGGATAACTAGAATATCTTAAAATTGATTAAAATGGAATTCCCTCGATCATTATGTCTTATTTTGTGTTGAGGAAGAAATAACAGGAGTTTGTGGTTCATTTTTGACTTCCGAGAACTTGGGAATCGAAAATCGAAAGGCACGGATTGAAAAAAGGAAACGAATGATTCAAAAACTAAATAATAAATTATCACGCTTCCTTCATGATATTCAAAACAATTTGTTAGTGTAAATATGCATACTATTCATGTTAAAAAATAAAGCTACGTCGAACTCGGTTTAGTGAAAATTCTCAGCAGTTGGGCCGAGGTTTCTTGCACAGATTCAATGGTCCATCTTCTACAATAAAAAATAATACAATTTAGAAAAAAAGTTTTATCTGAAAGATTGTATTATATATATCTCACAAGAAATACATTAATACATGAATAAACTTATAATTATTTCAAAACTTACCAGATGCAGGTCTCGAGATCTCGATTTTATTCTTATCTGCCTTTGGGGGTTTGTAATGAGCGCCCCTCCCATGTTCATGGTGCTGTTGATGAGGAAAAGGCATTTGGAGCCAGGGGTGAAGAAGTGGCCAAATGCTGCCACCAAGCACTGGAGGTGCCACACCGCCGAAGCCCATGAGCGCGGCTTCCATCTGAGGCACGAGAGAAGGAGGGAGAAAGCCCAATCCGCTGTTCAACAAGTTTCCTCCGTTCATCAAACTCGGATTGCTAAGTAACCCGTTCTGATTTAGCGAACTTAACAAATTCCCACTGTTCAGCAAGGCTCTGCTATTGAGTAAACTCCCATTGCTGAGTAAATTTCCAGCCGCGGCGGCCGCAGCAGCACTATTCAACAAACTCCCGTTGGGATTTAGTAAATTCCCATTATTGGTCACTAAGCCCCCACTCGAGAGTAAACTGGGATTAGTTGAGAGGAGATTTGCTCTGGCGAGGAGACTCTGATTCGAGAGCCCATTCATCAGATTGGAATTCAAGAGACTCTGACTCCCGCCATTCAAATGATGAATCCCGTTCAAGGTTCCTACTGGCCCATTATTAGTACTACTACTGCTGCTACTGCTAGGACTATTACTACTATTCGTCGTCGAGTGTCTTTGCCCGTTGAGCAGTGGCTTATTCCGAGAAGGAAAGAGATGAGGTGAGGCCGTGGGTCTTTTCTTTGTAGAATGATGATCAGAACTCGGAGGTTTCACATTTCTCTTTGGACTCTTCTTCTTGGGTGGGATGGGAACGGAGGTGTCCAGGAGATGACGGAGAAACGACTTCCCTTCCCCTTCAACTCCCAATGAGGCCAACAGACTGTTATTGTCCACTGGTTCATTCCGGCCTTTGCCACCTCCAAGGAGCGAGCTGATCGTGTAGGAAATGGCCTTTGACATCGTGTCAGCTCCCATGCGTCCTTCTTCCCATTCCCTCCGCTCAGCCTCGAGACCGCGACGGCCCTTTTTCACCTTCTCGTCTTCGCCACGGGGAACTTTTCTCTTTGGTGGTGAAAGCGGCTTTTCGGCCGCTCGGAGTTTCCCCACGAGCGCCTCGAGCCGCACTTCTTTCCCTTTCTTGGGCCGAAGGGGAGGACGGTGAGTGTCGCATCGGCAGGAGAGGGACAGGGAGGAAACACATGGCACATGATGGGAGAGGGAACGGGCAGAGGCACGGAGAAACCTACGACCGCCAGCTAAGCTCCGGACTTTCCAAACACAAGGCCCTGGTCTCATGTAGAATTGGAGTGAAGAGGAGACGCTCTTCTTCGGCACCTTTGGTCTCACGACCTTTTCCAAGTTCCGAGGAGATGTCAAGCTTGAACACCCATCATCCGAAGCTATAATTTTTATTTTTCATTATTAAATCTTTTATTTTTATTAAATGATTAATTTATAAAAAGTTATGATTATGTATATTATCTTATTTCTATTCATTCAACGTGTGAAAAAGTCAAGTTACCCGAGTGAGCTGAATCTATCCGAGGATTTGGGAATGCGGGAGGAGGAAGCGTCGGGACAAATCCTTCCTTTGCCGTTGTTATGATCGTCGGTCCTGTCTTTTTTGCACGAATTTGAACCCATTTTGTCCTTTGGCTTTCGTCTTCCAAATGGCTCAATTCCAAACATAGAACTCCGTCTAATAATCCCAACGATTTAATTTGGTTAATTTTAATAATAAAATAAAGCTCATTATCGAATCTCAAGAATGTAGAATATTAAGAAAATTGAGAAGTTATAAAAAATACCTTTGAAAAACTTGAGCCGTCCCCCGGATTTCGAAGATTGACTTGAGTTAGAGGATTCTGGAGATTCATGAGGAGAGTGGACAGGTTGGGACAATGGAGTTGAGGGAGCTGAGGACGACGACGGCGACCTGCTCTCACTCGTTCCCAAAGAAGGAGCTGGAAGGGGACTCAAACCCTGCAGCTCACCACCGCCCGATTCAACTTCCAAGCTCGACATGAGGATTCAATGGGATTCCATCACTTCCATCTTCACCTTCTCAATTTTTTCTAAAAGGACATAATAACAATTAGCAAACGTTGAATGAATTCAATACAAGTTAATGATAAGATCCATATGCAATACAATAGTTAGTCTCAATCAACAAAAGACAACAAAAAATTCTAGTAGGTATTTCCCAAACAAAATCAATAGATTGTAATAATGCTCAGTAATTAATACTGAATGGATAAAAGCAAAACAGATAACTAAATTTTGCTCATAGACTTGGAGTGAACCTTTGTTAAATAATAAATGAATATGCCTTTATACCCAAATCCTCAACACCTGCCTACTTTAAAATGAACACTATTAGTTAATTGAGTCTAAAGATTTTCAAAGTTGAATGAACATAAGACATGAAAGGGCTGAACGCTCGAAAAAATACTGACTTGCCCAATGAAAAACAAATAAGGACAGCCCGTAAAGTTCCAGAAATCAACGAGTGGCCTCCATTGGGCACCCGATGGAGAAGAAGACTCGCGACATCAAAGAAGAATGTAATTAAGATGAAGAAGGACACGAATTAAGGAAGTGTGTTGTGTAAGAATAAGCGATTAGAGACTTGGGATTCGACTCACTGCTCCTGGGTGACTCAAAACCAAGGTGTGTGTGTATGTGTCCAATCCTCCAGGCACTTTGGTCTCTACCAGGATGGGAATAATGAATGTCCTCAAGCTCAGGTGGTCGTGGTCGTGGAGGAGGGCTACCACTGATGTGTCTTCGTCCTCGTCCTTCCAAACTTCCTCGTCGACCGCCTTGGATCCCTTGAGGGTGGCCAAGCGGACAAAGAATGTGGACGGAGGAGGGGAGCCAGAGTGACCTCTTGGGACCAACGTCCCAACTTCGCCTCTCCTCGCCCCGCTCCCACACAACTTGCGCCCTTTCACGAAATCCCTCACGGTCAACCTTCCTGCATCTTAAAATATAACAACGCCGACGAGGGAATCGGGCATTTAGGACTTTTAGACTCACTGGGCAAATAGCGGGTAGGATCAATGGCAGTGGCTACGGCTTCCTCCTCGAAGAGGAGAATCGTCGAGGCGGACATGGACGACCTGGCGAACGTCGAGTTCGAGACGAGCGACAATGTTGAGGTGTTAAAGTCCTTCGACTCCATGGGGCTCAAAGAGGATCTCATCCGTGGCATTTATGCTTATGGTACGCATTTTGCACTTTTTATAACACTTTGAGGTATTTCTAATGTATTTGGTTGGATTTTGTAAATATTTTATTAATTACCGATTGCAGGAATTGAACTATTGATAAATAAGAACTTAGTATAAAATGTTAATTGGAGTTTAAAGTTGAAAAGCGTGAAATGATTAATTATTATATTAAAATTATGAAATGAAGTAACATAATGAAAATATTGTAGGGTTTGAGAAACCTTCTGCTATTCAGCAGCGTGCGATCAAGCCGGTAGTGAAAGGAAGAGATGTCATCGCTCAAGCTCAATCGGGAACCGGAAAAACAGCAACTTTCTCCATTGGAATTCTTCAAGCGATTGACACGCAGCTGAGAGAGACACAATGTCTCATTCTTTCTCCAACTCGGGAGCTTGCTGTCCAAATTCAAAAGGTAAATTTTTATTGAATTGAGGATAAAATATTCGTTTCACTGTTTCATTTCACATGTGAGTGAAATTCAGAAATGAGTACATTTTGATACAATTTTAACTTTTAAATCAATAAACATTTTTAGGTCATATTGGCTCTTGGGGATTACATGAGCGTTCAATGTCATGCTTGTATTGGAGGAACCAATTTAGGAGAAGACATTCGCAAGCTCGATTATGGTCAACATGTTGTGTCAGGCACACCTGGGCGTGTTTTTGGTAATGCACATTAAAAAATGCAAACTAATTGATCGATAAAAGAATAAAAAGTATAGCAGTATAAAAATTTCATTTCTTATTCGATTTAGATATGATTCGACGAAAATGTCTTCGTACTAGAGCAATTAAAATGCTTGTTCTTGACGAAGCTGATGAGATGCTGAACAAAGGTACATTATTTTTTTTTATCGTAACACACAATTTTGATAGAAGTAATTAACCAGTATCGTTTAAAATTTTATATTAACGAAAATTATTTTTTAGGATTCAAGGAACAGATTTACGACGTGTATCGATATCTTCCTCCGTCTACACAAGTCGTGCTAGTGTCGGCCACACTTCCTCATGAAATCCTTGAGATGACTAGCAAGTTTATGTCTGATCCCATCAGAATTCTTGTAAAGCGTGATGAGTTGACGCTTGAGGGAATTAAGCAGTTTTTCGTGGCTGTTGAGCGCGAGGAATGGAAGTTCGACACACTTTGCGATCTCTACGATACCCTCACAATTACTCAAGCCGTCATCTTTTGCAACACCAAGCGAAAGGTCAGTTTTTATTTTTGATTTCAATCTTAATTTAACCTTTTTGTAATATTGAAGCTTTTGAAAAGAACGATTATTTTTCCATTCTTAGGTTGATTGGCTTGCTGAGAAAATGCGAGAGAATAATTTTACAGTTTCTTCAATGCACGGAGAAATGCCACAGAAAGAGAGGGACGCGATCATGAAAGACTTCAGAAACCAACAAACGTAATTATTTGATCTATATAAAAATTAATCAAAAGCCAATCAAAATCCATTTCCTGAGATTGCTCGATTGAATAAATTGGATACAATAAGTAATTTGACATTCACATGTTACAGACGTGTCTTGATAACAACTGACGTCTGGGCTCGAGGAATTGATGTTCAACAAGTCTCTCTTGTTATTAACTACGATCTCCCGAATAATCGTGAGCTCTACATTCACAGGTAAAATAATATACCTTTAAAAAGATATGTAATTAATTGAAAAATCATAAAAAGATTCTGGTCTAAAATAAATGAACTCATGTTTGATCGAAATTTAAAAATTATTAGGATTGGTCGTTCTGGTCGGTTTGGACGTAAGGGTGTGGCTATCAATTTCGTGAAGGAAGATGACATTCGAATCCTCAGAGATATTGAGCAATATTACTCCACACAAATTGATGAGATGCCCATGAATGTTGCAGATTTGATCTAAATGGAATTACAATATGAATTAATATCCAAGATGGTTTTAAAATACCATTCACCTTAAATTTTATAATACCTACTACAAATCGAGTTAATTAAAATTCAGACTATTTCGATGAATTATTTGAATAATTAAACACCATTATTTTAAGTATGTATTCTATGTATCACCAATGAACCATTTTTATAACTTAATCACAAATTCCTTGACCGATTCGTTATTAGATGATGTTTTGCTTTACTTTACCCTTGATAAATAATGAAACATTAGTTTATATTTGAATTAGAAATATATATTATGGTTATGAATTGTTTTAACGTTTATTATGTAATTAAATTTTATGAAATAAAGTTCATTTATATAACATTTATTCTCGTTTTCGTCTTAGAAAATAATGCAAAAGTTTGCATGAAAGCGTTAGAAATAATAACTGCCTAATTAGATAGTAAACTTTCGAATTACTGAATGATACGATTAGTTTGTAAAAAGCACATTTCTTAAAAATGAAATTGAATTTTATTCATTTTATGATTAAAATGATATCATACAGTATAAATATGATTTATTTAGCTTTTCTTAAGTAATCAAGTCATTTGAAATATAAATACAATTAAATAATGGTCATATTTTGTAATAACGAATAAAAATGAAATTGGAAACAATTCTTACAATATAGAAAGATTGCAAACTAGTAATATTCAACCATATATCTTATATTACTATACAATAAAAAGACCAAAGACGAGAGAAAGATTAAAACTTGAATTCTTTGTATTTCTTCGTCTGCTTCGGATCTTGTTGTTGTTGACGTTTCCTCTTGCTCTGTAGTAAATGTAATAAAGTCGTGAATTATATTTATAATAAATCAATTATATATTAGTATACACATAGTTATAAAGATCTGAAAATATTTTGGGTAAACTATGAATACCTTTTGTTTTGCAGCATGCTCTGCAACCATGTCTGAAAGATCTTCGTTTTGAGTTGACGATTGCCTTTCTTTCAGCGTTTGTTCGTAGCGAGCAGCCATTGCATCCGTGTCGACAAGGTCAAGTTCTGATGGATCAAGAGCCAACTCGATTCGCCCTTCGCCACCAGCTCGACTCTTTTCCTTCACTCCACTCAAATCGTACACGTGGGTCGAGCCCATCATAGCTTGGCTATAAACACAAATGTTACATTTAGTTTAGCATTCTTTAATAAAACCAGGTCTGAAATAATAAAGCAAAAGATTGCTTTAAATTATTGACCTTTTCTTGCACATCATTAATCGATCATTAAACTAAATGTAAGTGTAAATATTTAAATAAAAAGGTTAAACTTACTTAATACGATCGACGCGCTTCTCTGGAAGAACCGTGTACAAAGCAGGTGTGTCTCCACTTCAAAATAAGTAAATCAAAAGAACAATTAAATAATGACTTAAAAATAATAAATTAAAATGGTCAAGTTTAAATCATACCCTTCCATATCCTGTTCGATTCTTCTCTTTCTGAGCTCAATGAGTTCAGGTGTCTCAAGACCGGCTGGAATGGAAGAAAATCCTGAAGGTGTGGCAATTCCTTCAGCTGGTGTCTGCAATCCGGATTCTTCTGGTTCAGGTCTTGCTTCTTCTTCGGCAGCCTCTTCCTCCTCTTCTTCTTCGCTTTCTGCTTCCTCTTCAGACTCCAATTCTCCCCAAAGAGTTTTATCAACTGTTTCTTCTTCTCCGCCCTACAGTAATTTGATAGATTATAATAAATATTTAACATGAATATTTAAATTAGTTAAAAAATGTGTTGAAGTTCTTACAGCAGCATTTGGATTTTGAATCCCAAAGACATCACCATACAAGGGTCGTCCAAATTCATCAACAGGGGGTTTTCCCCATCCACCAGCATGGTAGCCAAAACTACAACTGTCTGGAATTGGAGCGTTGAGTCCAGCAATCTTTTGATGTGGGTAAGAAGGCGGAGGCCCATATCTGGTTATAAAATTAATGATTCAATATTTAATTTTTTAATTAATAAAGACATTTAAGAAAACGGTACCTTTGCATGGCTATGAGCCATGGTGGTGGGACTCTGTTTGAATTTGGGCCTACTGGCATTCCAAGAGCCGTTTTCAGATCATCTGACAAGTCGCCAGGTTTTTTGTCCTTCATTCGTGTCTCAAATTCCTTGCCCTCGTAGTACAAATCGCCATGAATGGTCATATAAGGTTTCGATTGCCATCTAAATAAATATTTTTTACCCCAGTTAAATTTTTAAATTTTAATCCAATTGAATGAATTGTTCAATTTTAATATTAGATATGTTGTTGTAAACTTTTTGTGAATGATCTTATCATTACCTGAAAAATGCATCGTGAAGCTTTTGGTAGTCAATGTCAATTTTTCCCATTTTTGGTCTTATCTTCTCCCTCATCTTTGTTTTAAGAGTCTTGGTTTCTTCTTTTTCTGCCAAAGCGGCTCGCATCTCCATAATTCCGGTTTTCTTAATAAAACCAGGAAGATCGAAAGGCGGCTTCTCAATTCCCCTTTTGCCTTGCAAGTACTGTAATATACAAAATCATTAAACAGGCCATATAAAAAGCATTATATTATTTACCTTTCTCTTATAACACCAATGGCGGGGGACTGGAACGGTGTTCCTATATGATTTGAGATGAATGAGAAGCTTTGGGTCTCTTGACGTCACATCATGCATTTCCACTACATCTGGTCTTGGAACGACTTGTTTCAATTCAGCTACTGATAATCGAGTCAACTTCTTCAATTTTCGTTTTGACATTTTCTTATCCTCTTCTTTTTTCTACAAAAAATAAGTCATAAATATTAAAAATACTTATTTATATTCTCTTAAAAAATAACTAAATTAAAATTTTGATTTACTTCTTCTAAATCGTCATCGTCAATCTTAGGGACTTTTGGAAGAGCCTTTTGTAAATCTTCAACTTTTGGTTTTATGTCCTCTTCGTCATATTTTCCTCTCCGTGCCACGTCAGTGATGCGAAAGTTTTCGAAGACATTCGCAAATGCTTTGTACATTGGATCAAAAACGGACAATTCAAGTTTTTCAGGAACGTACCTAAAAAATTGAATATTTATTATCGTGGATTGAGAATAGCAAGTAAATCTTAAATGTATTTAAAATTATTGTTATAATTAACAAATGAATCCAGAAAAAACTAAACAAATAAATTTAATTTTTTAATAATAAAAATATATAATAAAATTAACTTACTCGACTTCAACGACTTCATTCGGTGTATTTTCATCTTGCACAGGCTCTGCTCCGCCAATTTTAATGTCAACAATTGGCGGTCCTGAGTCGACCCTGTCTTCTGGCTGAGGATGCTTCTTCTTCTTGTTCTTCTTGTTCTTCTTCTTCTTGTTCTTTTTATCCTTTGGTTCATCGGGCGATTGGTTTGACACTTGGTTCATTTGCTGAAGTTGTTGTTGTTCATGAACAGCCTGCTGGAGCTGTTGAATTTGTTGGAGCTCTGGATCCGTCGTGTTGTTGTTTACATCATCAGGACGATCATTATTGTTGTCGTCTCCAGCTGGAATCATAGCTCCGATTGGTTCTTGAAAAGCTGGAACGGGGTCAACTTCATCAAGGAGCCCGAATTGTTGTTGGAGCATGAACGCAGCGTAAACATCTCCGAATCCTCCACCGATCGAATCATCACCGCCGACATTTTCAATTCCTTCATCCACGAATCCGTCACCCTAAATATATACCATAATTAGTTATAAGCCTTAAACTAGCAAGAATTTTTTTTATCAGTAAAAGCCTTTCATATGCACAATAGTAAATCAACTATTTCAATATAGTTTTAAAAAAATAATTTAAAAGACGTATTGATTGATTGGATTTTTGTTACCTGAATTTGGACTTGTTCTTCTACAGGATTTCCGTGATCTTCGAATGCAAATCCAGAATCGTCTGCTGGAGCGTCCATCCTAGATGGTCTTCCAATGGGGGATAATTACCTTATTTTTACCCTTGACCTGACTGACCCGGTTCCCGGGTTGAATAAAGTCTAAATGAATGAAGCGAAAGTTCAGGCAACGCCGGCTCTCTATCGCATCATTCAATCCACGAGCTCTAGATGTAGGTGACTGGTTGATGAGAACTTTTCGCATCTTTCAAATAATAATAACTTTGAACAAATTTTTTCTACTCTGGAATAATATAATTAGTTAAATTCTTATATAAATAATGGCATCTTCAGGTTTTAAACTGTTTAATAAAAGCTTACTCAAGAGGCCGGGTTCAATTAGTTTTCAGAAATTAAGATATTTTCACAGTTCGTGTGTTTTTCACAATAAAAGGTTTTATGAAAGTAATCCTAAAGGACTTTACCTCAGAGGAGATTGGCAGAAAGAGCAAAATCAAAGAGAGATCGTAAGTTACTCAATTTTTTAATTGTTAATTTACTCAATTTAACTATTTAGTACTGTGCGTTACTCATTTCTGTAGCAGAGAAGAAATATTTTCATAGTACCCTGGAATCTAGCATACTAGCCAAATCTTTATAATGAATTCATAAATGTGATTTCAATGAAAAAAATATAAATAAATTAAATTTTATTACTTGAATTATACTTCCAAAGTTTACAAATCATTAAATTTAACATTAAGAAAACATAATAATTGAATCATCGCACAGTAGTAATCATTAATAAAATTAATTGCTTAATAAATTTAATATCTAATTTGTATCTTCTTCTTTCAGCACTTAATATAATTTATTGATATATTTATTTTTTAGAAACAATTAAAAAACTTATTTGGGCTTCGAGATGGGTTCAAAGACTTAAGAACAGAAATAGCATTATGGAAAAATGAATTCACTCAACAAATAACTGACGCTGATCATCAAATGTTCATCGAGGCTGGTAAATCATCCTTTCAAAGATTGAATTCATCATCATTACAAATTTTATTGTAAACTCTCATTATCATTCTTATCCTATTGAAAAGGTGACCAAGAAATTCCTTGGAAGTTTGAGTCAGCAGAGTCCTTGAAAGAATGGAAAACCGTGTCGGATTACGACCACAACGAAGGTTTCAGTCGCTGCGAGCTCACGTTGAGTCCTACAGGTATGATCTGATATATTCAAGGATTACGAGTAAACTAGGCCAAGTTATATATTTTTCAAAATCTTTACATTTAAATCTCTGTTTTTGACGTTCAGGCAAAGGATTGTTTCATGGTTATATAAATTCTGAGCCTCCAAAGGATGGGCGAGTCAGGTACGCTGGCTATTGCAACATCTCAACAATTCGCCCCGTGGTGAGATCTCATTGTCAGTCTCTCTTTTTTAAGATCATCTTGTTAAAATGAAGATTCCCGAGCTGTTGCGTTGTGTATATTCATCTTCCTATATTTTTCTGTATTCAGATGAGCTTTAAGCGCGAGAGCTACCACGATTTCTCCATGTACTCCTGCCTGGTCATGCGGATAAGAGGAGATGGACGAAATTACATGGTCAATCTCTGCACTCCAGGATACTACGACATCACTTGGCACGACGTTTATTCTTACATCTTGTACACTCGCGGCGGTCCTTACTGGCAGTATGTCAAGGTTCGACTCTACACATTCATTTCCTCCAATATATTTATAAGCCATATTTACATACCTTGAATGCCTTGTTTGCTCTCGCCTTTTCTCTTCGAGCAATTTTAAACTGTCGTCTTCGAATTTGAATTTCCATACTTATAGCTAAGGACTTTCATAAAAAAGAGTCTTCCATCATCTCTACTTCATTTTCTTTTCAAAGGAACATGCAATGGAAAGAATGTGTACATGGGACACATGATGTTTTCTACTAGAGCTTCAAGCCATTCATAACCCGTAACCCTCTGCTTGGTAAAATCATGGGATAAAATACAATAGAAAATGTTATTATTATTATGTTATTATTATTATGAGGTAAAATGTTATTATTATTATGAGGTATTGAAATTACACTACCATTGAGAAAATTTTTTATAATTTATATCATGAAAGATTTCGAATAATTAAGTATTAGATTCATCAATGGCACCCTCGTTATATGATGAAAATTTAAAAAAAATACGTATTATAGTAAACTTAACAAATTGATAAAAAATCAATATAATAATTTACGCACTATGAATATTTCTGATATTTTGTGTTATGAACCTCTATTAGGACATTTTATGAATAATGGCATTTCTCGAGGAAAAATGAAGGCCGATGAAATGCAATTTGTTTATTGTACCTTTTTATGTATTTATAATTTATCATATATTGATCAGACCAATTGCTTTTGAATGAATTAATGAACCAGTGAAGAAAGTTTAAGTGCAAAATTCAAAGACCAAGAGTGTAATTTGAGAGGAACGCACGAATATTATGTTTTCAATTTCCATCTCACATGAACTGAAAATGGGAGTAGCATGTTTTCCTTCATTGTTTAAAGTTCATTTGAAATCCCATTTATAATCCTTTGACATTTGACACGACCACGTTGCGGTGGAATGACCCAATTGCATGCCGCTAATTCCTTTTTATGTTTCTTAATCATAAGGCTTGACGGGTAAACAAGTCGGAGAGAGGAAGGCCGTTTCTTTCATTACAATCAACTTCTTCCTCTCCAACATCCCCTCCGTTTCTTCCTATGCATTACTCACACTGTACACAGTGTACATACTTGAGGTACACACACTGCAATATTAGGCATATTAGCATTTTTTCTTGTTATTCCTTATAAACAAGCTGAGAAGAGGGGGAGGAACATGAAAAAGTGAAATGTTCCTTATGACTTTCCTTCCCTTTCACTTCCAAGCCTTTCACTCTCTCTCACTCCAAATCGTTTATTTCTTCTTAGCCCAAACGAGTCACCCTCAATTACCCACCACTGCGAATTGTATTTTGTATTTACTAATGCCAGCTTGTGGAGCAAGGAGGGAAAAAAACGATGTGGTCATTTAAATTTTTACGATTATTAATATTATGTTCAAAGAACATCTTTAGATTTGGCCTTTTATTCTTCTTATGCTCTTTTAGATCCCATTCTCAAAGTTTGCTTTTGGATCAAGAGGTCGGTTGCAGGATCGCCAATGTTCCCTAAACCGAGATAGAATCGCGACCGTGGGGTTCTCAGCAGGGAGGGTCGACGGGCCGTTCGCCCTCGAGATCGACTACATCGGAGTCGAGGCGGACCCCGCTCATGAGCGCGAAGAGCATGCATATGAGACCTACAACGTGGGATCCAAGTTCATCGCGGACAACTAGAATGCATCACTCAACTCTTCCAATAAATCTTCTCCGATCCACACTTCATTCATGGCTGATAAATTTCCATTAGCCTCCCCGCCGGCACTGGAAACTTGTAATGGGATTAACATTCTGGATGGGCGGAGGAGTGTATTCGAGCCGCGATTTGCTTCTTCCACCGGATTTCAACTCCTCTCGTCGCTCATGACCATCCCTCTTCATCTTACACTTTATCTAATCATCAATTAATAAAATGAATTTCATGTTAAATCTATAATATAATATGGATTTATAATAAACTCGTCAAAAGGGAACCTGGTTTTAATCATCAATTTATTCATGTGCTGTGTGTGTCCTCCCAGTCCTAGCCGAGTTTGGTTAATCCTCGGGGAGACAAAGCCTAATTAATTAATTGACATCATTATTAAATTGCTCTAGCTTCCAACGATGTCTTATGGGAGGATTTTTAGTGATTTATTAAAATAGTGCATTATGCCATAAACAAGACTACTGCTGATAGAGCAGATTAGCTTTTTGTAAAATGTAATAAGATATCAGATAAGAAATATAAATTGGAGTTAGCTAAAAGCCATGTTGTGACTTATTGTAAAAGTTATATTTTAAGGGATGCTAGTAAAGTGTCTGTGTATATTACCTTGTGATTCATACTATTAAAAACATGTTGTTGGATTTGTGGGAAATTTACTTTTTTTCTGGACGTCGGGGTGTTTGGCCCATAAACCCCGAGATTCCCTCCATTTGAGGACGAAGGAATAAAAGGGGGTAAATGGAGCAGTGGGTTCTCCTCCTTCATCTCCGTCCGTCTCGGGGTCTATAGTCGTAGTGAGACATTTTCTTATTTCCCTCTCCCTCATTCGTCCAAGAAGGAGAGGATAATAGGAGAAGACAAACAAGCGTAATTCAGACCCGACTTATCTGACTTCAGCTCAGTAAATTGTCAGAAATAGTTCAAAGGGAGAAATAAAAAACTTTTATTCTTCCCTCGCCTCTTATGAGAATCCATAGAGCCTTGTTCTCTTCCTCGGCCACCACCATGCGAAAAGACCGAAAAAAATGACGAAGAAGGAAGGGAAAGTGGATGAAAAGAGCCGAGAGCCAAGTCAACTTTCCCTTTCACCACCCGCGCTACCCTCAAATATGCACAATCCGGTTTGATTCATCTTCTCATGCGTCTGGACGGTTAGACTTGATTCAGAAGGAAAACGACCAGGAAATTTTTAGGCGATCTAACGGGTTAAATATTTTATTAAATTTTCTTATCCTTATTTTAGATGGAATTCTTTTGGGATTTTAATTAGTCGAGATTTCTTGAGAGAAAGCAAACAGCCTCGGAGGAAAATCATAGAAAGTGGATGATGAAAAGAGGGGGATATTGTTTATGATGTAATTTATTTAAAAGGGCTCTAGGAAATATTTGCATCTCCTTTGATTCTCTTATTGTTTATAATCTGCATCGATATGCATTTTGAACTTTATTGAGGTGTCTACTGGGGGAGATGGCCGCCAAGGAATTTATTCATTCGGATGAATGAAAGTGCAAGTTCGAGAGCTAAGTAGGAATATATTTAAGAAATTGGAAATGTTTATCGGGTTATTGGAAAGATTCCAGGATGAAGATTCCTTTAAAGAACCCACTTTGTCTTTTTCATATTCTCTAACCAGCGAAATGGGGGTTTCGGAAGGAAAGATGAAGAAGGCTTTGGAGATAGGGAAGGAAGGGCATGAAGCTTAATCCCTCATTTGCATGACTGGTCATGTCAAGATGTGCGTTTTTATATTCATAATGATGTAATCATCGACTTCTCCGCACACTCCCTAGGCACTTAAGAGAGAACCTCCTTTAGCTTCCTTAATGAGCTTTATGGTTAATCCCTCATCCACTCAAACTCCCTGACAAACTTTCCTACAAATTGACAAAAAAGTCTAGAAAACACAAAATTATTTCCCCATTTCGTCTCCTAATAAGTGTCAATTTGACAGTGCTTACAGTACTGCACGAATGCCATAAATGTGAAAGTATTTAATGAAATGAATTTATTTCCATTGTGTCTCACAATTAAATTACATTCTTAATAGCCTTCCTCCTTTGTCAACATGGCATATTAAATTATAGCCTGGTGGATGGACTAAATGAAAACGTGAGTGAGGCAGAGGAATATTTATATCTTTTATATAATTTATATTCTGCATATTCTCCAACTCACTCGTTTGTCGTGACAATTAATTATATTATGTAGAGTAAAGGTTTTATATAATTAGCTTCCGAGCCTCCTTTTGCCTCTCCTCGCCCAACATATTTTAACTCTCCAAATCAAGTTCTTATGTTTTTTATGTTATTTATGTGAATTTATTTACTTTTGAATTATGTTGTCGTCTGACTGAGTCCCTCGCAGCCTGGAGCCTTTAAAACTCTTTTCAACTTTTGAGGAATCAGTGGAGGAAGTTTTCTCAAACTTTCTCCTCCTCACCTTCCATGAGAGCCATAAGAGTTAAGGGAGAAATATTATTTAGGAGGGATGAAGTTTTTTCTTCATATTTTATTTATTCGTTAGATAACTCTTTGATTTATGCCAACTATTCACTCTTCACTTCTTCCAATGGCTTCGATGGAAATTCCCCTTCGAGAGCCCCAATTACGAGGAGCTGAACAAGACCCGGAACAACAAGGAAAGAAGAACGTCGGTGAAGTAAATATAATAGGGAGAATTCCTCTCCTTCTCTTTTGATGAAACTCATTGGAGTGGAAAAGTGAGGAATGCTTACTTGCTCTCACATTCTCCATGTTTTATACCTATTTTCTCTCATTATCATACCTGGTGGAACGGGAGAAAATAATGAAAATTGGCTTTTACTTGGAACTATTTATTTGTAGACATAAGCTTTCCTAACTTCCTCAAATATCAATACTCATCTGAAATTCTCTTCAAGTATGTATAACGTATCAGGATTTATCATTAAACTGTATTGACCTGTGTTCAAATATATTGACAATGATACATGTTAAATATTTCTCAAGCATACATACATACTGAATATAAAATTGAAGTGATAGATCTGAATAGTATACTGAGGACTTAAAGAGGAAAGCGAACGATTGAATTGCGAATTGCGAAACGATTGAATCCTCTTCTCTGTAGTTTTGAGAGTATTCAAATAAATATTGAATTCTCGTTTTCTCTGTATATAAAAAAACTTTTTCTGTGTCTTCATTCTCTGAAATGTGAACCAGTGGAGAATGTATGATTTGAAAAGAAAGAATTTTGGGATTTCCAACTTGTTCGAATTCCTCTCGTTTATGTAGATTCCAGGAGTTTGAGAAGGAAATAGCTTTAATGATAATAAAATTCAGGTTTTAAACGGCTCCCTCAAAGGGAAATCTCTTGCTGCTCCCAAACCCCCAAAGAAATTCAAAGATAAAATTTATTAAATGCGTAACGAATTCGTAGATTGTATCTATCTGCTATCAAATAATATATATGAGCCTACCCACGCAATTTAAGTAGGCATTCTACTCAAAGTTGAGTTAAACGAGACGAGCTAAATGGTCACAGTTGTACACACTTTCACACATTAGGAGAGTATTTTCAATAATTTTATTTATTTATGTTTTTAGTACACATTCAAGGATAGTAAAGTCAAATTTATGGTGTTGATTCACAATATTTCTTAAACCTATCTCTTAAAGTACTTTAGCTTTTTTATAATAGTTGTTTAGCATTATATTTATTTAGTAAGTATAAGGTATTGAAAGTACGCATTATTTAGCACGCTTGAAATATGGAGATCGTATATATTTTATAATAATGGTATCGTCACAATATATATTTGAAAGTGAGTTTCTACCCGGGTATTCAAAGCCTCTCTTGCTATATTATGGCAAATCGGGTGTAGGAGCAATGATTATGTAAAATCTTCAACGCCTTGTTGTGAATAAATTTTGAGATGGGGAAGAAAGTATTTTATAGGAATGATAACAATAATAACAATAAGATAATATCATTCTTATCTCTTCGTCGTCGCCGCGTTCCTTCCACGGCATTTGCATAGCAAAGCCATTGGAGTTGAATCACACTTCTTAATTACGCTCAAACTCGAGGAGGAAGATAAGAAACGAAGAAAGTGTGAAGGGAGAGAAAGTCCTTAATTCCCCTCTTCCTCAAATTTCCTTCACCGTTCTGGAGTCATTAAACACCTCGATACAAAGGGAAGAATTTACACTAATTGAGCCTAATTATAAAATAAACTCCCTCTTAATTAATTTCTTCTCATTTGCCCCTATATTTTCTCATTTTCCAAGGCTGAAATCCCCCTCAATCAAGTCATTTTCTTTTTAAATTAAATAAGAACAGCTCACATTCAAAGCACACACACTTTCCCTACAAAAACAGTTAAGATATTATTTAGTATTCTTTAATTAAATTTCGCACAACATCATTATTTACTGCTAAATTACACATAGTATATTTGAAACTGGATTTAATAATTAAATTACAATTAGTACGTATATGAGAATACGTACATTCATTCTTAATTACTTGTAGCACGAGTCATGTGTATAATAGAAGCTTTGTTGTACCATACAGTACGGCCCCATTATAAATCCGTAGCACACACAAAGTCTATAAAATCTCTTTTTTGAGAAAAAGAATTTTCAAATTCAATGAGCCACCCTCATCCACTCTTTTAAATTACTTCCACCATTCCACCAACATCCATCTCTTCAAAGAGTTTCGTATAAAAAGTTTTTTTAAATTCTCTTCCTACATTACATAAATGTACATTTAAGATTTTCTTAAGAAAAAAAAGAAAAAAGTAAAGAGTTTTTATACTTTTATATTCATCTATATCATAACTTGGAGCTTGTACTTAAGATGTAATATTTATAACTAACTACACGAGTATATATATAGATTATACTTGAGATAGAGGTACTAACGCCCACACGCTGAGATTTAATTTATCGAGGAGAAACTCTTTATGCAAATAGTTCTCCAGGAAGAAATCTCTCACATTCGTTCCTAATTAATGTGTCACAACATGAAAATACATTTTACATAGTTTGTATTTATATAAGAGTTAAGAGGGAAATTATTAATTCTCCTACGTGTATTATCTGTCTGTAATGCGGGAGCGGATTTTCGGGGAGATCGGAGCGAAATAATAGTTTCGTCTATCTATTTTATGTTCTCCTTCTTGTATTTAGAATGTTGATGAGACCTTTTAGTTGTGATTCAGAACTCAAGTTTGTTCGTTAAAAGAGATAACTGAGAAAAGAAGGTGGAAGAAAACGTTGAAAAGACGAGTGTTCCAATTGAGACGATGGGATTTTCTTGACAATTGGATTCATGTCTTGAAGGTGGGGGGTTCGTTTATGGCCGTTTATCCTTCCGACTTTCCATTTCTCACCCAGGTTCGTTGGAGAAAATCCCTTATGGCTTCGTCCTTTTATTCCAATGAAGGACCGGAGAATAACAATATTATATTATATAAGTATATATTCACGGGAGATATAATAATATATTTGGGTGTATAAAAAAGTCCGTGGGAGAGGATCGTATTTAGATGAGTAGTTTATGGGGCACTCTGTTCGGATTTAGAATAAATATCACAGCATATTGAGGGGAATTGGGGGAATTGCTTTTAAGAGAGCCTTTGAGATGTGAGGAGGAGAAGGGAAACACATAGAAGAGACGGCGGAACGAGACTGCAGCTTCCTTGCCCTTGAATCGCCGCCGTTTTGTCACCTATAAACAATTAAAAATGATCTTTCAAAATATATTCTCAAATGTTAACGAGATAGGAACTAACAAGTATGATAAATTACAAATATTATAATATTTATTTTAATGTAATTTTTTATTCTATAATTTAAAAAATATATTTCAGCCGACAGATTCGAGGAAACGTAAATATTTAAAATCATTTGAGTCATTTCATTATTTACTTTTTAATTAATTAAAATTATGAAGAGATAAATAAATAGGTTGGTAAACGAGAGGGTTAAATAATGGGTTTGGCAGCTCTCTTTTCCTTTTTTCTTTCCTTTCATTACGTAATTTGTTTATTCATTATGAATGAAGGATGTAATTTGAGTATGAGGCTTGTTAAGTAAATATAAACAATCGAAAATAAATCAAAGCGTTATATTAAAACCAATTTATACTCTCATAATAAGCAAAATTCCTTATAATAAATTATGTGATCAAGTTACAATAAAATAATATTTGATTAGGTCTATCAAGCTTTCTAAAAGTACCAATGTTTTTATTATTGAAGAAACAACTTATAAATAAGCTATCATTATGATTGATAGCAATTTGCAAACATCAAGTTGATTATCTTATAGTGAAAATAAGGTGAATAGCATGAGATGATGAAAGAGTAAATAAACGGGATGTAAACAATAAACAGCGTAAAAAGATGTTAATTGAACAATCTAAACTCGAGCTGAAGGAAAATTGATTATGAGATCAACAGTTTCTACAAAGATTTTTGAACTCTAGATTGATGAAAAATAAACATAGCATGCATGGAGTTAAGTTGATTAATTTTGCGGAAAGGGAAATCAAACATGGTTTGTAATCAAAGCTCACCATCTGAGATGAATACAAAGACGGAGGCAGGTAGCGTGTTGGAAGCTTTGCATGTGTAGTTCCCGGCATGCTGGTGAGCCGCGGAGGGTATGACGAGTCGGGAATGTGTCGGACTCCCCGACGAAGGTTCCGTCTGGACCGAAACTCCCGCCGAGTAGCTCACCATCTCATTATTGTGATACCAGTAAAGGTACTCTGGGCTGCTTCGACCTCCCTGGAATAAAACTCAATTTGCATTACATGTAATTTTAACATTCCAATTTAATTCATTTCTCTTTATTTATTTGATATTTCAAGTATAGACAAGGTCCACTCGTATAGATTATGTATGATATAATATTAAATACATCATAATTGGTTAAAATATTTATTTAGATAAAATATGAATTCATATTATGAAATAAAATTTCCAATAAAAGATTATTTTACAAATTTTATTTTTTTAAATATGTTGTATTATAAACTATTTCAAAAATCATTTTCAAACGGAGAAAGCTATTTAATAAAGACTATAACAATTCTTTATTGAATGTCTAAATTTAAAAAATGTTCGATATCGTAAAAAAACATGAAAATCAAAAGTTTAATAAAAATGAAATCTTATATCTTATACAATAGACAATACCAATAAACTGGCATTAAAAGTATATTATAAATGAAATTCCTCAACAAGTAGAACCACAATTGAGAGTCTTGTAAGGATAAAGAACTCGTAAAGGTAAAGAGAAAGTTGGACCAATAGCATCCCAATGGCTTCCTTCAAAGAGTATATGATTAGAGGAGAATAAAAGAGACAGGCTTTAAGGGGAAAAACTCTTGAGACTCTTGAAATGTGATGAAGCAGACAAAGAGAGTCTTTGAACATTTTGTAGTGCAAGATTGTAATTAAAATAGCGAGTCGAAAGGCATAACTCTCATCTTTCCATATTAATGAAATATGTAAGAGGAAGGGAAAAAGATAACAATGTGGGGGTTTTGAGTAAATAATAGAAGGACCAGACCATGCGGAGTATATAACATATAGCCTTTGTGGCTCTCCATATGTGGATTCCTTTAAATTAATAAATTCTCTCTATTCACCTCGCGCTCCTTAGATCCATCCTGTAAAAATAATGATTGTAAAAGTTTGGAGAAATTACTCACTTTCCCATTCCTTTTATACTTGAGCCCTCTTTGAGAAATCTCCGTATATTGTGAAACACTTCTTGATTTCTACCATTTCCACCATAATCCCATATAAAATACTTAGAGTATATTTTGTTTCTTAATAAATACTCATAATGTTGACTCTCATAAAGTATTAAAGAGTAATTTATATGCCTTTATACAAAAGTATCCCATACCACCCGGCATACGACTAAAGAATATTTAGTTCATCCTTATGTAATGCCAAAGATTTGAACAGGTACTTTGAGTAAACATTTGGACATTCTTAAAAACAGTTTTTTTATTCTTTATAATATTCCACGAACATGAGATTTAAATTGTACATTCTTTCTATAAAACTGTTCTGCGTACGCATGCATTGAATACCAAATAGGAAATGCGGTAAATCACTAATAAATTTCCCGTTTGTGGTTTACAAAATTTAGAAAGTCAGGAATACAGATTTGTACAATGAAGTACTGTTCTTTATATATACTTAGGTACGTACTTAATAGAGTATAGGATAGGGAAGCCCTAGACACATACACAATAATATGCACGAGTGGATATGAGAATATAAAGAGTGTTTTGACTTATTATAAATGAGTTCTGTCTTTTTTGTAAATTTGAATCAGGTAGAAGGGACAGGAGGGAGCACATGGTGGATAAGAGGATGATCTTCCACAGGGATTTGGAATATATGCCCTAATGGTAAATTTAGTAGTAGAGTGGTAAAGAGGAGTAGTTGGGGAGCTGTTGGAACCTGCCCCACCGCGGCTGGTTTTTTAATGAGGATCCTCGAGCAATAAATCCCCTTGATTTAAAAACAAAAGGACGGAGAAAAGTTTTAGTGATTCGAGTCAGGTTGAGGAAAGAAGAAACGGGAAAAGGCGCCCTTGGTCTCTCATTCTCAACGAGTGTGTGTCTCTCGGAGGGTCGGGGAAAATCCGCCGCCCGGAATTCCAGTATTTGGCCCAATGATTACAAAGGGCGGAAGTGAGATTTGGGAGGGGGAGAATGGAAGGGAATCTGGTTCAGTTCCGGCCTCCATTATTTCACTCTTTTCAAAAATTCCTCGCGGCGAAGGAACTTCCCTGTATTATTATATCCTCTCCCATTATTGCTCGTCCCCAGAAGGGGGGAGAGGGAGCGGGAAATTGTAAATATTTATACAACAGACTCCTTTTTCTTTCCTATTAGACCAAATGGCTCTTTGGCCAAATCATCCTAGCGAACATCCCCACCCGCCCTCCAAACGTGCCCACCTCCAATACATTTACTTTCTCAATTTCAAGCCCAATTTCCACTTTCACCTTGCCAATTTCTCTCACACGTGGAGTCCCAACCACCAACTGCCCTCATTCATTATTAAAACATTATTATTCTCACAAAGTATCCTCATAAGGCTCCAGCCACTTTCACTAAACTTTATAATATTTCCTCAGCCCTATTTTTTGCAAGAGGAGTAAAAAGAAAAACCCTCTACATTATAGTCAATGAGGTCATAAGAACAACAAGGTCTTCATACGCTCACTGATGAGCCTGAATATTTAACGAGAAACATCCCATGGTCCTTCGCGCTCCAAATTTATGTGTTTTTTTCCAAGCGAGTCTTTGTCCTCGCTATAAATGTATACTTCTAGTCGAATTTGGAGTGATGGGGAAAGTGTGAAAGAATGAGGGGGTGGGATTGAGAAGGATGTATGGAATACAGGTGGAATAGGGTGATTGATTGATGGATAGCTAATGGGAGGGCGGGGATGGCGGCCATCCATTTCCCATCACCACCGGCCCACTAGTCATAATCATTGGCGTTTGGCGGCCCAGGCTTCCTCTCTCCTCTTTTTCCCCGTCGAGGGCCACTGCAGACAAATGGAGGCCGTCAGCCGCCCTCGCCCCTCCGCCCAATAACATTTCCTACGAGGACAATATGGAATCAACGATCCCCGCACAATATGAGAGAAAATCGGACAATATGCTTCACCCATTTGACTCTCTGCTCGAAGAACAAATGGCTTATCCAAGCTCTTTTTTGCAATATGCGAAAACTGTCTCTTTTGTATAATATGCAAATGCTTTATATTATTAAATTATTATAAACTTGAGCTCTTTCATATGAATACTAAGCATTATTCTTATATCGTAAATAATATATTACCACCCCCAAAGAGCAGGCTATATAGCCTGTTGTAAAGTATATTAAGTACATGGCCTGTCATTACTATGCTCTGAAGAGAGAAACGCTGGCCTGTATGGAAAGAACGCTGATCCAGTAATAAAGCCTCTTAGGATAAAAATGACCGTCGAGTCCGTGATAAAATTCTCATTGCTTCAGCTTGAGACCGAAAAGACATACATAAAACATGGAAAGTGAATCTGATACATCTCATGTAGAGCAAGTAGGTCTGGTCATATTCTCTTTATTATGCCTCGCCCAGAGATTGGCTGGTTAGGCAAGGAGAGAATGCCTTTGTATTCATCTGGATGTCTCCCCAAGTGTCTCCTTCATGGCGACCACGAGGAGTCCCCAGAGATCCAAACTCCAATTCCAATTACAGCTCCGTCTCCTCCTGCGTAAATCTCTTCCTGCTTATTTGATTAGGAAGTGAAGGGATCATTAAGAGATGAGGAGATTGAAAGTTGAGGCCATCGGGCTCCCTTCAACTTTCTCCAAATCATTAAGGAGAAAGTCAAGGACTTCCCCACCCCGTTCAAGCACACACACTTCGTCTTCGGGTCTCATATATAAAAATCTCCTCCTTATCTCTTCTTTATCTAAACGAAATGAACCTCATCGCCCGAATGGAAGACCCAACCTGCGACTCAGACCCCAAATGTACTATGTAGGACTATACATATAAATACATTTTCCCTTAGACAAACACACAACTCTTTCTTTTACGATTCAAACCCATTCCAATACATATAATATAATGATCCCTGCAGATCCCTACAGATGTAAAGTATACAAGTGAGTATAATACTTCAATTGTGCAGGGTAGTTTCAAATACTGATCATGCATTGCATATACAGAGTAATAAAGTAAGAGAGACGAAATCAATAGAACTTTTATAATATATCACATGGTCTTAACCCTATACATGGTGGTCTTACATTACGAAGAGGAAACCGAGACGGTCAGCAAGTCCAAGCTCATCCTGCAACAACTTAACTGACTCCCAGAGTAATATATTTAAAAGGGGAACTTCAATTGAGGAGATGGAGCAATTTAGATTTGGGTTCTTAAAGGCGGATGGACTCCGACCCACACGGCGCCCTCAACTGTCGAACAAGGACATAAATCCTACAGGGATTACGTATTGGAGAAAAAATAAACTTTTCTATTTCTCTTTCACAGCCACTAAAGAATCTTAAAGAATTATTTTAAAAGCACCAATGGCCCATATTTCCATTACAAATATTATACTAAAATATTTTTTTTATAAAAAAAACTTTTCAAACTTTTAAGTGAAATGACTTTTGAAAAGTTTGAATATATTAAATTCAAAGCTGAGTTTCCCCGAGTTCTCAGCGTGAGAACTCGGGGAGACTGCACTGTCACGTCGTCGTTCTACGTAAAATTGGATTCAGAGTCTTGGGTTGTTAAATGAGAGAATTGTCAAATTCCTCTCAATCTCATTACATTTTGGCTAAACAAAAAGGACTTTCCTCATCTCTTCTGTTTGACTCACTAAAAAGGAAAACTCATTTAAGTTGTTGAAAACTCGTAACGAGTTGTATATAACACCGGGAGGGATTAGGCAGAAACTCGTGTATTCACGAGCAGCACATTTAAGAAGATCCACTACGAAAAGGAACTCCACTTTTCTCTCTCAATGCTCCAAGGAACGGGGTTAAATTTCTTCCATATCCTCTCACATGTATGAATGACTCTTCTCTCTTCCTCTTCAAACGACTTGGATTTTTCTGAAAGATGTAAATGTAAAGGAAATTCGGGTTGAGTTTATTAGGGAGAGCAACTCAGAAGTATCTTGTCCTTTTCACAATCCTCTAGAAAGTTTCTCTACATCCTCCCATTTCATTACGGAAACAAGTCCTGATGTAGATGATGAGTCAACAACATACCATACTCCACTATCATGAAGATCAATCTTTACGCATAGAGGTAATATAAAATCTTCACGTTTTTTCATAAGCTCCAACCAAAATGTTGTATTTAATATAACTCCCTTTTTATCATACTTATATTCACCAATGGATTTACCATACACTATATAAGCATTTATGAGCAGCATAAGGATATATTTTTATAAAATACTTTTGCATATACAATATAATAGTTGGTCAATAAGTTTACGTCCTGTTTTCAATATAAAATTCTGTATAAAAACGACGTAAACTTATTGACCACCTATTATATTACATATTTTGCATGCACAAGTCAACTCCTATTAGCCAACCACCATATACAGGGTCGTCAATATCTTCTTTCCGCCTTGCTGAATTTCACTCTCTTAATTCACACTCTAGAAATTCAGAAAAGCGGAAAGAAGATTTTGGCGATCCTGTAAATAAATCCTTAATATATTGATTTTCACAGCTAAACAAAAAAAATTTAAAAATCCTTATAATTTCCAAAATTTCATAAATTTTTAAATTCCAAAACATAAAATCGATATGAGGGAAAATTGCTCACGACAGTGTCGATAATGCAGACGAGGTTGATGACGGTACCAATTTGAACGTGTAGCTCCTTCGCGCCGAGAATGTAGGCCTTCGGGACGAGGACATTCAAATTGAAGAAATGGGACATTGTCCCTTGGCCCATCGACACCTTTTAAGAAGAGAGGATTTTGAGAGCCTGTTTAGAATTCTCCTTTCAACTCCTATTTCGCTCTCCCTCCTACCAGAATGTGAAATTGATCGTGAAAAGAGAAAATTCCAAGGTTTGGAGTTCACCAGAGCTGAAGATAGAAATTCCATTTGAGTCTATATTTTAATTCACATCTTCTACACACATTACCCAATATCCAACCCAAGAAATTGAAATGTAAATAATTCAATTTTACAACGTCCACCCACTTCCTTCAATTCGTCATAAATCCCCTGAGACATATCTCACAAATTGTCGATAAATTCAACATTCAATAGACTCTAAACAGCCTATGGTTATAAACTTAGGTAGTTCAAGATTATTATCTAGAATATTGCTAGTAATATTTTCCAATATCATAATTTGGTGTAAGTTAGCAAATACTAATAATCTAATAATAGTGATGTTATAATAGTGATGCTAATAATCTATAATATTTACAACAGAAGATTGTACCATTTACCCATTTGTTTATTTATTTATTAATGTAAGGAACAAGTAAGCAAGCCGAAGGAAATGAGATTGTTAATAGTCTCGAGTCAATATAAGTTTGAAGGGAGTCTTTTGATAAGTAGGACGACACGGGATATTATTTATGTAATTTGAGCGTGGCAAATCTGGATGAATGGCGTGAACGAGAAAATAATGAAGAAGGATGAGGAGTGAAGAGGAATGTCCCCATACTTTCTCCGTCCCTCGAGCCTCAGAGGGAAAAGTCTCATTACATTAAGTGTCTCTCTTACGGAAATGACCCTTTGAAGGAGAAGCGCGCGGGAATCGCTCGCATTCACAACCTCTCTTTTATTGCTCCGATCGATTCCTCACTTACGACTTGTCACACGAGGCATAATAGTTGACTCTCGCTCGTCTCCTAACTCAGTTTTCGGGTGCTCCGAAGAGCCTGCAGAGTCACTGGACCGGATGAGGCCTTAGTCCTCCGGCTCCTCCTCGTTTCCCGCTAATTACTTCCCCTGCCACTCGCGAATCCTCAATGAGATCCCTTCATTTGAGAGTCAATATGAAAAGAGTGTCAATTGAATCAAACCCATTCTCTTTGGACTTCTGAGGGCATTAAGGGAAGATCCCACAGCGACTCCCTATAATTACATAATCCATTCATCTCAATTCACTCCCTCTGTATCTCCACATAACTTCAGAGGGACTCACACACAGTTCGACGGCATTCATCATCCCATTACTCCGAATTTCACTCATTGATCCGACTTCCGGGAAGCCATCCGATAGTTAATAAAATGATAAAATGCGGGCCAAATTTCAAGTTTCCCTACACCTTCATCTTCTTTCACATTAAATAATATTATCGGTCCTCCTCAGGCATCCTGGAGAGACGGGAGAACCAATAATTGGATTCTCCAACTCCTCTTGCCCATTTGACTTTTCAAGTGAAACTCATTTGAATGATTTAAAATTTCCCAACAGCTTCATTTTACCCTTATAAAATAAACCTTTGACTATACATCTATACACACTTCACTAAAGGACATTTGGCTTAAATCTCAAAATTCTCAGTGACTCCCACAGAATAAATATATAGTCAATAGTAGAGATTCAATTCAGTATAATAAATTGGGTACTTCATATAAAAGCACAACATGGTTATGTACAAAAACAGTTTCCTATAAGTCCATACATATTATAAAATATATATATATATAGTGTTTGAAGGAGATTTGACATTGAGTTCATACGAGACGTGTCATATCTCTCGAAACGTATACCATTTGAGAGGGAAGATCTATATGGAGTAAGAGAGGGATGTGGGATAATCCTTAGTTTTCTCGAGGCTGTCAAAATCTCCTTCCTGTCACTTCCAGGCTGAGGGAATCGGACTCATTCCACGCCTCACCTCTCACTTCCTCAAAGTGGTTTTGAAAATGGGGTTTCTCCTTAGTCCTCAAAATCACCATCGTCGCCCGAGTCCTTTTCCCCCATTAGGATCCTCATCATAATTAAGATAAAATAGGAAAGGGAGCCCTTTGCATTCTAATCCTCATCGATGCCTATCTGTTCCCCATTCCAAGAGACACTTCCTTTCATAATCCCTTCCTTACTATTATATTTATTCCCTCTTTCTGCTCCGTGCCGATTTGAATAAAAGTGTTATTTGTCCTGGCATTACGGAAATGGTCCTTTGGCCCCTTCACTTTTACCTCTCAAGCCATCAAGGGATGGATGGGCGTCGTTTGATAATAAAGAAAAATTCCGAGCGTCTTCTCCGTTTCATTATTTAAAGAGAAGAGAATTAATAAAGTTGATTTTATTAGAAGAGGCTCTTGAGAGAGAGTTCCATTAAGTCTCTGAATGGGAAAATACTGATATTACTTATTGAGCGATTAGGAACGCCTCAGAGGAATTCAAGGAAATGAATAAAAGGAGAGCCAAAGTACTCATTATGCCCTTTAAACTCTCCTTTTATCTCGCTCCGAGCCCGATGAGTCGAGGAGAAAGTCAACAGACTTTCCCTTTCTCTCATCTGGCCTCCGAAAGGGACGTCCGTAAATTATGAGGTTCTTCGAGGGCAAATAATCTCGTTTCAAACTTTGTCATCTGAATAATACAGAAGCCCGTCCTTTCGTTTCTTTCAAAAGGAAGAAGTCTTCGTTTTCTCCCAAATAAGTTTATCATTTCCTCATCTTGTCTTAAAAGTCTCATTTCCCTTTCAACAACCTTGCAGTTCGAACATATGATAGATTTCCTCAAATTTCCAATTCCCTCCATCTCGTACCCAATACCAAGATCTTCTTGGATTCCCGGAGTGCAACTGTGGGGACTTTGGATGCATACGTTATTACGCCGTGAGGTTGAAATGATGAAAAATGAAAAAAAAGAGTCTCAGCTTGTGCGGCCAAGGATGCGGGCGGGAAATATGTTATAAAAGCCTAATGGGAAGAGGAGCTTAAAGGGAAAGCGTAAATAGGTGAGATTTCTCTCTGAATCCCCCTTCAACTCCTCCGAGTGGATTGATGGTGGGTGGAGGCATTGAGTGGCTCCTCATAAATCACCGCTCCAACCTCCATCCCTTCAATTCAGACCCCGCCGATCTGAAGTGGAGATATCGAGGAGGGGACTGGAGAGGAACTTGTACCCACGTCCAGCCCCCTTGAGTTATGACCCCCCTTTTATCCAAATTTATATATGTTCTCTTACGGGTACGTTCATCTACTCTTTACTTACATAATCTCTTTACTAGAATATACTCTATTTTTATTTAGGTATTATACTTTAATATGGTTATTTACTTTCGTGACTCATTTCTGTGTCTGACGAGAAATATTTTCATGGCACCCTGGAATCTAGCAAATCTTTAATGAATTCATAAATATGATTTCTATGAAGAAAAAAATAAATTGATCTAATATTATCTAATACTTAACACTTTAGAGATTCCAGGGTAATATTTTTCACATTTCCATGAAAATATTTCTCGTCAGGCACAGAAATGAGTCATCCACAATACTATAAATTGACAATGTAAAATAGACTGATGTCTTTATATGTGACACTTCACATCAGGTTTATAGAAATGAATAAAAATAAAAAGACGAAGATGAATTTGAATTTACCTGGCATTCATAAGTGCCGTTATCCCTCAGCTGGACGTATTTGATCTGAAGCGTCCATTCATCGGTGCCTTCGTTGTGAATGATGCTGAATCGGTTGTCGTTTGTGTAGGTCACGCGGCCTGAGGTGAGAATATGCCAGTCGCGTCTTCGAATCCACGATACCTGTCAAATGATAAAAGATTAATGTTAATTGGAAAGGATCAAATATTTATTTACTTATTATATAAACGGTCCTGATTTAATTGATTTTGAAAAATAGAAAGCATAACTGAATCTGAAATTTTAATTTAATTTAATCTTTAAAGTAATATTGAATTTTAAAATCGGCGTTGATTACTTGTTTTAAATAAGATTGCACAGTTCAACGATTTACGAGTCTTGTATGCATTTGTAGTTTAATAACTCTACATACTTTTCAAACTACTACAGTACTCTTTCTTTCTGTCGTGATGTGCAAACTTTGTGAATTAATTATAGAGCAATTATTACGTCAGCAAGTTTCATGATAATAATTATAATTTCGCACTTTAGAACATTTAGAAGTAATTCACTTTCAGCTTTCTCCTTAAAAACTCCTTATCATGTAAACGACGTAAATTAAAATGACCTTTACCTCGCTCCTTAAACCATGTCTAGACTATTAAATAAATTATTTACACAAACTAAATAGGATTTATAAGTATAAAATAGCCTCATATAATATAATTTGAAATATATTCTTTATAGGCTTAATCTAATTAAATTAGTAAGAGCCCAAAGCACAAAAAAGATTTGCACAGCCATGAACTAACAAACTTCCAAGCTTAAATATTAGCTATATCAAACAATCCTTCCCACGTCATTTACCTTTTACAATTCTCATCTTGATTGCAAACTTTTATAATGTATGCAATGCATTAGAAACTATTAAACTTTGAAACCACATTAAAAAGTTACAGCTTTTCTCGGGGAACCGAAAATGGTCGTTTGCAAGCTGTAGCTTTAAAAAGTCAAATCTCGTCTCCGTCGTGTGTGTGTGGTTGGTGTGTTCGCTTCCCAAAAGCTGTAAAATGTGAGGCGAGTAAGAGGATTTTGAGAAAGTAGATGTAAAATTAGCGATTAACATCAAGGGGGAAATTTACGAGGCTCAAGCACGTTGGAGACCTGGCGGAATTATACAACCGTCCCACACGCGAGGAATCAGTAGGAATAAAGTCAAAGAGATGGGCGGAGAAGTGGCGGAGATGATGATGTGCAACGGACACGTACGGCCAAGAGGAATTTCCCTCCAAAAAGTGAACAAGAATCCCATATGGATTCCTCGCCGCATCCCCGAATAGCCTATTGAATCATTCAAGCGGGCCGAGGTTGGAGAAACTTGGGATTTATTTGAAGGAAAGGGGTCTCGAGGTCCCTGAAGGGAAAAGAGCTACTAATCTCGCCCTCATATAGTAATATTCCTGGAGAAGTCGGAGCGGATCTTTAAACGATTCGCAAAGAGCCTCCTCAACCCCCATTGGAACATTATTTATTATCCACGTTACGTAATCCTTTTGAGGGGAGCGGAAAATGGCGAGCATAAATTCATTTTGCTCTAATAGAAGTCGAAGTTTCCTTAAAGTTAAAATTTAAATATATTTTTCTCCTTTAAGATCCCCCTCTTTCTCTCATCCTCCTCTGTTCCGCTTTTATGTATGGGATATTGCATCTAGCAAAACCTCTAACAAAGGTATAATATTTAGCTAATAGAAGGTAAGTCTTCGGGAAATAATATGAAATGCATTTAGTATTAAATATATGCAGGGGGAGTGCGGTAGACGTTTAGGAGATAAACAAAACAATATGGCAAATTAATTCCATATGATTTCCCTCAATTCGCCCGCCAGTGGGGATTGAAAGGAGAAAGTTATTAAAGAAGTTGAGCCTCCCCTAACCCGCTTAATGAATATTAATGAGGGCGGTGGAGGATTAAAAGGATATAGCTCCGATATGCACGTGAGTCTTGTGGAATTTCCCCTTGAATCCCAAACATACATTATAATACACGATGCCCAATGCTCTGCTGAGCTTGTTGAGAGAATAAAAGTTAAATTGGGGGAACTGGGCCAATCTCGTAATTTGAATGTGTGTAGACAGACGGACTGAATGAGTGCAACTTTCCACATCGCATTGCAAATGGAACATACATCGGAAGATGAGCAAGTTTGAGTCAGTTTGCCACTATGCACTATCCATGAATACGTAATCCAAGAAACTCTTCTTGAGGTTTTCCCCCAAAATTGCATCAGGCCGGTTCCATTAGATTTGTGAAATGAACAATATCGCCACCTGGCTGATTTAGCCCTGAAGTCAAAATTCCATTATGTTGTAGAGATAGGAAATTGAGTTTTCTTCTATGAAATTAAAATGTACCAATGTGAGAATCCAAATTAAATGTCTATTAGATAGAAGGCCTCAAATCTAATGAAACCGTCATCCCTCTTAGCTATTTAGAAATAGGAGTCTCTATGCATGGAAACTTCCCCACACCATCTTACCAGCCGCTCATCTTTTATTTACGCAATTTAAAAATTCGTATTGGCTCAGGCGACCGATGACCCCAATAACCTTAATAATGAAGGAGAAGGGAATGAATAAAGAAAGGAGTCCTTGAAGGAATCTCTGCGAAGTCGTAATTAATTCATCCTTCTTCTTCTCGGTCCATTTATCGAGGAGACACACACACGGGTTGGTTCGGGGCCAATTTCAGCTCACATTTGCATTCCTCTCCTAAATCTCCCATCTCAACATCTCAACAACATGTGCGGAAGACAATGGCCATTATTATGAACCTTTTTTCAGGACTCCTAATATATTGTAAACGCTTTGATATGGAATAGCTCACTATGTGTTTTATATGAAATAGCTCCTTATATTTTTCCGTATCACTTTCCACTGGGTAAATGAACATTAGAGCTCAAGAGAATTCCCATATATCAATGCCCTTTATGTAATCCGCACCAAATATCATTGACATTAATAATGGCGTACACATGTAATGTCCATGTGTGAAACAATATGTGTCGTTGTGTATGATACATACAAGTTGCTCTCAGCACTCAACATCCCTCATCTTCAGCCAGAAACTAGGAAGAGGAACGGACAGGAACTTTGAAAGCCTCACACACACTCACACACGTGTTGGAAAACCGGGAAGCGGAGAGTTCGGGAGGAAGTGAATGAAAGAATAAAAGCATCTGCTCACTCCTTTTTGCATACACATGCACACCGGAATAATCATAATAACGTAAAAAGGGGAAACTTCGAACTAAAAAAGATCGATGCAGCCTTGTCTGGTATTATAAACAAGAAATTGCTAAACCAGTATAATCCACCATGTAGCAAAATATACACAATATTATTATTCCGGTATACATAAGTGTACTTTATAAGTTGCAAAAAGCACATGAATGAATAATATAAAAAGGGAATTCACTGAAGCATTCGCCATCACACCTAATCCTTCTTTTCCCTCAACCATTGGATGAAGAGGATTCTGGGGAAGTTAGAGTCTAATTATTTCGAAGAAAAGAAGGGGGAAGACAAGAGCTCCAGAGTTTTATTGGCCAACCAACTTTTCCTCCATCCTCATAAAATGTTGTTATCTCCTCATCAAGAGGTTTAGTGAGTCGGAGGAGTCGACAAGTTCTTTGAATTAATTCCCCCGCCTCGAAAATAAATAACCATTGCTCACTTCTATTTTTCTTAATTAAATTAAACTCAAAAAACTTCCTGGAAATATAAAATGCTCCCGTCCTTAATATTAAATTAGACAGAGGAGAGTTCTCTTTGAGAATAAATAAATTGGGAATTAAATCAAATGGATGAGCTCACGAATCACCGGATAAACTTGGGAAGTTGAGTCGAGCGTAATTGTGATGACGGGCGGAGGTTCTCTTTCCAAGTGAAAACGTCCAAGTTTGGAATTGTCAAAGGGAGTGACAAGTTTATGAGGAGCTTTGTGGCTATATGGATTTACCCATTAATGGATGTCAGTGTCTCCCCAGACTCCCGAGGTTAGAGGAGAGAATGAATCCAAAGGAAACGAATGGATGTCAACAGACTCAATGGAGAGAAAGAAAAGGTTTTTTCCTTCACTTCTGTCTTCCTCTATTCGTCGGCTCTTCTTGGCTTAATTCAATTTGAATGATGGGGGATTTAGACGAGCCAAAGGGAATATAAACTTTAAAATGACCAACGCATACTCACCCACGCTCAAAGAGAAACCAAGGAACTTTCATTGTGAAAAAAGGCATCGGAAGAAAACTGTTGCTCTTGAGATGAGAGAATTGATCCAATACATGAGGAACATAAGATAAGGATACAATATCACTTCTCTCTTTAAACTCTGGCTGAGTGAAGAGACCCACATTTCTTCAATGAAGAATCTTCAAAGAGGCTCTTACACCCCTTGCCTCGCTACACCTATTCCGAATATCTTTATAAGTACAGGAAATAAGTAGTGAAAGTAGCTATACCTAATCTCACACGCATTTAGGAGTATTGAAAGTGAAAGTGAGAGTGTTTTCTTTTGAGGATATGATACGTCGTAAAAAATAATATTTTTCCTCTCCCTTTATTCTCACTCTTTTAGCTTCTCATTTCCTTCTCTGAACGCCGTTGATTTCAAAGGGACTCTCTCAACTTTCATTTCTTTACAGTTCGATTCATAAAGGAACCTGCTTTTACAATATCCTCTCACGCCCTTATTATACGAATCTTAAAATACTTAATATAACTTATATTACCTTACTATATTTTATATTGTTCACCCCAAAGACCTAAAAGAAGTTAAGCAGCTTAACTTCTTTTAACTATATAACATTAAATGCTCTTCGGTTCAAATGGCAGAAATTGCCAAATAGACACATTTTGCTGACAAGTCCAACTTCTCGGAATACACTATAGCAGACTTTACAAGGTTCACTTTGTAAGTTAATCTTTCCTTATATATAATAGCGTATATGACTCGTTTAGTTCCCCTCTGCCTCACGCATGTATCACGAGAGCGGAATATAACTCCTTGTGTAATCGAATGAGATGGGCAGTAAACGTAAAAATTTACGAGGACCGTCCTTTCTCTTATTTATGAAATGTTAAAAAGTCCGTTATATATCACATTACAAGTAGATTCTATATGGTATAATGTGCTATAACAAGTTAACTAAGTTCAACCGGAAACTTGAAGCGTATACAAGATGATGGAATATAAGTAAGGTAATTTGTTTCTCAGCGGTTTTCACCCTTTAGGTTCAAAAATGACTATTATCTTCCTACGAAGAGAGCAAGAAGGGGATGAGCATGAATGAATGACGCTATGGCTGGGTTTTCTAACTCGAGAGAATCGACGGCATTAACACGACCCTTTTCAAATAATAAAGAAGATGAGAGAGAGAGGTGAAAGGGGAGAAGAGAGGCTCCCAATTAAGTTTCTCTAACAAAACTTTAGAAAAGTAACGAGGAGGGACGAACACCTCACCAACGAATACTTACAACCTCCATGTTTCCTTTTTAATTAATTTCACGACCTTCTTTCCGCTCGCTTCCTCTTCAGGTCCAAGCGAAGAGGAGTCGAGGAAAAGGATTCATTATGACTCTTATTACACACATTCACTTAACCTCTTCCTTTGCTTTCCCATCATCATCCAATTGGAGTAGAAGTATTATCTATTACTAACTTCATATCTTCATATAATTTCCGAGTACAAACTCTTCATGTCTATACTATAAAGTTTTTCTATACGGCATAAAAAGCCTAAAAACCATATTAATTCATGACATATTGCTTTTGTATTTTTGTACAGGATCGATAATTGTAATTGGCAAGAGCTCAATATCTATTTAGTTAATAACTTATTTATTTATTATTTATTTAGTATGCTCATTATTTTATAATTTGGAGTTAGCCTGTACTTATTATTTCTGGATTATTAATTGTATATTTTTACATCCATTGATTAGTTGAAATGCCATTTTTACTATTTAATAAATAATATCTACTTATATCTTCAATCCATTTAATCTAATATTAAAATCTAATATTATAAGTTAACCTATAAGAAATAGATTAATTAGAGAGGTAAAAAAGTAGACAAAATGTCTAAAATAGGAGTTGGTTGAAATGTAGAATATGAGTTTGGAATTTGATTATAATTCAGAAAAAATAGGTTTCTTTTTTGTAAATGTTGAAGAAAACATTATTGTATCTTTCATCTGGTGCATTAGGCTGCCGAAGTAAAAGAGAATAAGATAAAAGTCTGTTATTGAATCTTGAGCCTTTTGACATGAGGCAAAGGATGAGTGAGAGTGAAGGAAGTAATAGAAAAGAGAAAATATTAGTGAACTCACTGTCCGATCACCCAAGTTCTTCACTCTGCACCGGAGAAACGCGTGGTTCCCGAGCTGCTCCGAAAGGTTCGTCATCATGGCGTGGTCGAAAAACGGTTCCGGCCCACTCAATCTCCCGCCATCACTTTCCTCGTTCAAGATTGAGTCTCCTCCGGATGATCGCCACTCGTCCGGGATCCGCACCCAGGAGTCTCCTATTAAAAGAGAAATTCCCTTTCAAGTCCGCCATTACCCTCCATTTTATTATGCTATGTAATATTCAAACGTCGCATTCAATTTCCAAAATCTTATCATACTCGCAATATAATGTATAAATAATATTATAAAACACGTCCCTCCTCATCTGAACTATGATAATCATTCACATGGAGAATCCTATGATAATTCCATTTAAAAGACCAGCCCAGGCATCTAATTCATAATTTATCATAAGGGATTCATTGTGGAAGGAAATGGTGTTGGAAAGATATAGTTCAAATAAACTGAGTGAGTTCACCTTCATCATTTTGGGGTACAAGTAGGAGTAGACTCCAGAGACTCAACTCCATGCCCCAAACCCTCTAGACCATGCAGAGTGTTACAGGGAAAAAGAATTTTGTAAAAATGGATTTATAAGCGGACGTTCCGTTAACTTAAACGATAAAAATGTTTTATAGCATAGCCGACCCTTCCTTTATATAAACTTATTTTGATGTTCTTTTAAGCAGCGGGATGGATGGATCTCTCCACGAGTTAAACACAACTTGAATTCAATTTCCGAATTCTTGAGGCATCGGCGGCTCACGGACGTGGGCTTGATATTTGATGGAGATATTGAGGGCAAAGTGTGATTTCAAACCCTGATTTTTTTTTCGCCTCTTCACAAAGCCACAGAGAGAAAGCCCACACACAAGTTCGAGCCCAATGTGTGGATTTATGGTCGAGAATCATCCATACAACCTCAAGTACTCTACTGTTGTATAAAACTATATTTGCCGAATTGGGTCCTGTGTATAAGGTGAGTTCTATGTTGTTCGACTCCTTTCACCCAATTCTCTCTTCCACCTCAGGACACTAGTGGAGTTGTTTGAATGGAATATCCGATCCAAATGTATCACATCCCAACACATACCTCAAGCTCCACTAACACCGCTCATACCTATAATGCATTTGATTTTTCTCGTATATGAATGGAGATAGGATTATAGACTTCTTAGACTTATATAAGATTATTTGTAATGTGTATAAAGTGTGGAGAGTTTTGAAAAGGAGAATAAAGTCAACATGAAAAAGATTTCTTATCGTCGCCTCTCTGTCTTCCCCTTCGCATAATGGGAGGCTGGTAGAGTGAGTAATCTGTTTATTCCTTCTCGGGCTTTTCCTAAGGAAAAGGGTGGGACCGACTCAGCGCCTCCGACGGCCCATAAGTTTTCAAAGAGGAAATTATTCGTAATTTCCTCCACCATCAAAAGGACCGGAGAAAACGGGACCAAGTTGTTGTGAGTATGTATGTGTATGATGGGCCCAGTCGGTGTATTACGCTCATAAAATCTCGCTCTCGTCCTCCTCCAAAAGCTATGGAAGCCATCGGGGATCTTGAGGGCGAGAGGAGAAGGAAATATATGATATTTTCAAAACGATGTTAATTCGGAACATGGTAATTGTGGAACTACTTCGGCGGTTAATGGACGAATCCTAATTGTTTCTTGGGAAAAGTTGAGATTGCGAGCAAGACGATGGGGCTATGTTCTCATAATTAGTTATATACCTTCTTACTTTACTTCCTTCGTTTTAAACAGCTAAACAGACATGGTAGAAAGCAAGCTGTAAAAAGAGGAAGAGAGTATACAAGTTGTATACCAGAGTCGGACAGACAAAAAGTGTGTAGTATTTTAAACTATTTCAAAGACTCTAAGGAAAGGAGAAATTAGTTTGGAAGAGATAGCAAGTTTCTTTAAAGGTTTGTGAAAGGATGCTAATAAACATTACTTTTTCCCCTTCCTACCTTTTAACAGTTTTCGAGAAAGAAAATCAACGCATTGGCACTATTGACTATATTATGTAAAAACACTCGTTATCTCCCTGCCATAAGAATCCGCGACTTTACGAGCATTGCAAACTACATGCATGTAACAAAGTCGGAAACGTTGTAGTATTTAAGCATGTAAAATGGATATGAGCACGTCATTCCAAGTTACAAGATAATAGGAGAACTTCTCAAAGTATGTGTAACTGAATAGAAAGTTTGGTTTAGTCAATTGATCTTTTGTTTCCAATTTCAGAGACTTGAAATTGGAAGCGAATAAGGGTATATATGTATACTCTAAGCATCTTAATGAGAAGCCATTCAAAGAACAGTGAACCTTCATGCTCTCAATTTTCACAGTGTCTTATAGCTCCATCGCCTTGTAAAATACAAAGTTAAAAAGGAGACGGTATAAATACAGGATCACCAGTTAGTCTTGAACAGGGGTCTACAGCCGAAACTACAAATGCCACAACAAACTGCTATACACCATTCGAAATAGCGTCAAATGTTACATTACTGGCATAATTTTCATTAAATATTCGAATGTTTAAATATTTTATTAATTAAGATTAAAAAATTGGAAGGCATTTTCTAAGTTTACTCATAGCGACGAGCTGATTTTCCGGAATATTTCTGCCAATTAAATATTATAACAAAAACTAAACTTATTAAGTAAATTTATGACTTTAATGAACAATTGAGACATTTAAGTTTACACAATTAATTAATGTGTAATATTAAGACTTGAACATTTTTGAATTTTTATTTCTGTGTTAACTCATAGCAGATTGATAAATTTGAAAATTCCCTCATAAAATATTCAAACATTCGAATATTTTAATGATAATTACGTCATTAATGTAACTTTTGACGCTCTTTCGAATGGTGTAAGCAGATGAGATTTGTAGTTTCGGCTGGTGACCCTGTATATAAAGTAGTTACAGCCGCCGTTACAGGTGTACAAGATGATAGGATTGGTGTATCCGTGTATCATGATTTCATGATATTATGTTGATACAAAGTACCTTTCCTATACAAAATATAAAATCTTAATACTTTATAATAATGAAGCTAATTTATTTAATTTTCTTAATTAATAGCTTAATGATATATTAGTTTTTAGTTAATTTGAATTCACCAGGTAAGCTGCAGGCGAAAAAAGAATTTCCACGTTATATAGTTACTGTTTCTTACCTGAATGAAAAGAGGAATTTGTTGTTCCGTAGAGTTCCTCTTGGGATGCAAACTCCGTGATGGCCGTTCCAAAAACGAGAAAAAGTGTCCAGCAAACCAACATCTTCTCCTTCATCTTCTTCTGAAAAGAAATGAGAAATGTGAGTTTCACTCTCTCTTCCATATAATCCTATCTTTCATCTCTCATACATTTGATTCTTACATTTTCTGAAAAATCACACTCTATACACCTATACTCTCATCCTTGACTATAGAATAAGTAGAAGGAGCCGTAATTCATAGTGTATATGTTTTTCTCCAGATCCTCGTAGAGATATTTTTCTGTTTTGAAGAGATGAGAGGAAAGGCGGATGGCGTAAAATAAGACGCCGTTCCTCCACACTCATCTCTTGACCCAAGGAACGAAATCCAATAAGAACTCGTTGTGTAGCGAAAAGGAGAATCGGCAATATAAATTAGACGACCATCGGATGGGTCTCTTTTCCATTCACCCCTAGTTTCTCCTCCAGAGGAGAAATGATACATGACCCCTTTCACGCGACAGACAATCTATGATACATACAAACTTTTCTACTCTTTTTTCCTCCTCTCCCTTCCACCCAAAGACAGTTTTTTCTCCTTCAGCTGTCCGCCTATTGAGTTGTCACTAAATGGAGAGGAGCCGCCGAATCTACCAGCTTTCTCCTTTCTCCCCATTATGACACACATACAAACTGGGTCTCTTTCTCCTCACACACGTCCTTCTTAAGTATACAAATTTATAAAGGATATATTGTGTAGAAGGACGCTGTTAGAGCAAGATATTTGTCCCCAGAGACGAGACCCAAATCCCTTAAGGCCTTATAGCTACATTTCTTTAAGACATTTAATGCCCCATGTAAGCTAAACGGGGTCTATATTCTAATATTCCAGAGAGCCATATGAACAACGTCATAATTCCTTCACATAAGGCCGTCCCAGACAAAACTCCCGTCAACACACAAACATTCAGACCTAAGTAGTAGCCGAGTGAATCCCGAGAAAGGGAGAAGATGCCTGGGATGGTATATGGAGACGTCGCGCTTTCAAAGGAACTCCACTCAACATTCTAAATGTGGGCATAAATTCTGAGAAACTTGCAAATTTTGCAGTTTCGAGATTCATGGATAATGAGGCGTGGCATTGCTTCTCCGTAGAAGAAAAAACATCAATTCGGGAGGACTAATTGAATGCCTGCATAAACATATTTTTGAGTGAGGAGGCCATGGCGGGTTATTGAAGGCTCTTCAATTTACAAAGCTATTGGCAAGTGACGGCTCTTTATTTACGATCTTGAGGATTTAAGTGAAGTATGGAAGAACAGTACATAATGTGCTCGCTTGTAAATACCATGCAAGTTATATGTATAGTAGAATAGGTATTTCATATACAATTTATAAAAGTATGAGCGTTCGTGAGATTTTGTTTGAATTTTCTTGTGTTTTGTGTTTTTCTCCCTTTATTTGACTGTAAAAGATGGATGAGGATGAAGGGGATGGGGGAGGATATCTTAGGGAAAGATGCATAATTGAATCTTCAATTTGCAAATATTAATCTTTCATGTTCCTAAAGGGAGAATCACTCATTAATGAGATGAGGTTTGAGGTCTAATTCTATTTAAATATTATTAGTATAAGTTTCTAAACATCTTACTTCATATCAAAATAAGGAAAGCTGACTCGCATCTTTTCACAATGCTAAATAAAAGTACCTAAGTCAATTGAGTCAACCATGCTCAAAATAAGAAGATGAAAATTTTATCATTAAGAATTAAACGCAACGCTTGCAAGAGTAATGAGTAATCAGTAAATATTCCAATAGTACAAGTTCGATTACAATCAGCATTGAACAAAATTGCTTTAATTAAACCTATTTTCCATTTTTAACATGGTTAAAAACTTGTATTTTTCCATTTACGTTTATAAGAAAATCTCATTAATTTGAGCTTGTACAAATCTAAAATCTAAATTGTGTGATCATTGATGTGAAGTGGAATTTAAATATTTCGATTTTCATTAGAATTGGATGTAATGTGTAATATTGTAATATATATTAGCTTATGCTTTCAATTTGAGTATAGTGTTCTCAAGCCAAGCGTGTAAATCAGGCAGATAGCATCGGAGCTTACATGGCCATGGAGGAGATTGAGAAGAATCACAAATCAAATACATAATCCATTGCAGCTCTCTCTGCCTTTCTCGCAAAAACCTAACTGATCATGTACACGACGAAGTGGATTATGCTTTCCTGACCTAAATAACATGAAATCCAAGTTAGATAAATTCCACTCTCGAATTCAAATTTCATGTTCAAAATTACGCCATATTAACACTCGACAAAATCATATGCTAGCTCTATGTAATTGGAGGAATTTTAGGGCAAATAAATGATTTAATTAAGAGATTCGACGAAACTCGTCTCATATAATGAAATAAATACAGAGTCCAAAATCTTTAGAGTTAGTTTCATCGTGTTTCATTTGTATTCTAATTCTAAGGTTTATTGCGACGCTGCCAACATGAATGAACAATAATGATAAATACCTGTGTAATTACTTCATTGTTATATTTGTTGATCGACTTCCATAATGGCATACATTATACAAATTCAACAGCCAAACAATTTAGCAAGTTATTAAATTAATTCTCAGAAGTTGAAATCAATATCTTCAAAGTGAAAGAAGATGAAACGAAGTTGGGTCAACATATAAAACACTTTCAATTCATTTTAAAGGTCCATGGGTAAGAGGGATCATTGAAAGTAGCTTTTAGTTATTAAAAGATTAACTCTGAGGGGAAACAAGGTAAATCTTCGAATTACTCTCAAATCCCCACAAATCCACTCATATCAGCTTAATTTTCTAAAATTCCTTTTGGAGCTTCAACATTCTCTCTCCCTGGGATTAAACGGCGCACGGTCTCTTTATGAAATATGAAATTCTCATGAGAAGGATCGAATAAATATATTCCATGAGAAAACTCTCCGAATTCTTGGATCTTGGATGAGGATGAGTGTCCTGAAGTATTTCAGGTTTATGAAGAGGAATTTCCTCTCTTTTGTCTTCTTCGAACCGTGTTGATGGGTTTTGCTCTCCTTCCCTGTCTATTTAAAGACCATTATCCGGTTCGGGTATTTCGGATTTGAAAACTCAATTCGTCGCCGCCGCGGCCATCAAAAGCCATTGTGAGAAAAATTAAAATTCTACGACGTTCCTCACATGTGTGTTTGGAACTTGGGGAATTTCGTCATAAAAATCCTGGGATCCCCTTGAGGAGTTAAAAGCAACAAATCTTTTTTCCTCCTCTCCTTCATCTCCCGAATTTCCCTTTCTCTCTCTCTCTAAATAATAATGCTAAGACGAGGGAGAACAAAGGAAGGTCCGTTCATTTCTCTTAACTCCTCACTACTGTTGTGTAATGGAACGGGAGAGTTTTTAACAAATTCGGGAGCGACTATTTAGGGACATAAGCCAAGGAATAAATTAGGGAAAAATCCGGAAGATTCAACGAGGAGGGCGGAGACGGAGGAAACTGAGATAAGGGACTTGGAATAAATGTCCTGTCCAACATCCATTCCACCGAACCTCCTCCTCCTCTCTAAATATTCTTCGGGTGCATATGGAGAGATCGATTTGGAATCCTCTCTTTGTTTTCTCTCTTCCGGAGCTCTCAACCAACGGGGATTTTTTGTTATCATCAATTATATCATAGATTTTTGTATTCATTATGTATTTCCTATGGCTCCCGCTCTCTGTAGTCAGTTTACTACTCGTGAATTTTATTTTAAAAAGTGTGTCAACATATGTACATGAACGCGTTATTAAGGATTTGCAAAAGAACGAAATGCTCCTGACTTTACAACTTCCGATTCCTTCACAATTCCTCTTTACTAAAGAATGTTTGTAAAATTGCGAGCAAAGTTTTTACTTGTCAAATCTCCATTTATATGTGACTCTCTCATATCGTGTTATCAAGTGGTAACTGCTAAGTATTCATATAATTCAAACTAATGGGAAAAAATTTCCATGTTCTTAAACTCTTCGCTAAATACGCTAACACGCAATTAAGACTTTGAATAAAATGAGCAATCTTGGGGTAAAGCGCAGACAAACCACGTATTTATGCATGTATCATTTCGAATTTGTTCTCTATAATTTATTATTTTTAATTGTATAGTTTTCTTCCATTCCAAGTCGAGATTTATACGTATGAGTATTAATTTATTGTAATGGAGCCTATTTTATGTATTTAAGCCTCAAATAAATGAATATCTCTGAATATTTTTCTTACTGCTACTCGTAATAAATTTTTCGAGCAATAAATTGGGCAGGTTCTTAAAAAATGTTTAATAGCATTAAGTTCCGTACTTGGTTAGATAGGAAAGGAGGGGAGCATAATTTAAAAACAAATAAGTTAGGTAAAATTAAAAGGAATTACTAGTTTAGAGATTATATAAAAAAAAACCTCTTATTTTATTATATCTACTTGTAAATCTTTTCACCAGGGTTTCTCGTAATTAAACTCATTATTTACTTGACGGATTAAACACTCAAAAATCAAAACAATTGGAATCCGCAAATAAAAACAAACTTCCGCATGTTACGAATGCATACTTATTAATCTTTATCACTTTTGCGTTCTTTCATTTATGAACAATGGTCACAATTAAACTGTTTTTACATGAACATAAAAGTTTCACATCTACGCTTAACGCCTTTTAAAAGTAGTGTCTTATAAAGAATGGATTATTTAAATGTCAACATGTGTAATATTACATATGTCGTAAGGATAATGAAATTCTATAAGTCCACATGACGTACATGTGAGAGTCCATGTATAATTAATTGGCTAGTAATGCTTTGAATTCGAGAGCCATTTGAACAGAGCATGGAGCAAATGGAATAACCCACTTGATTGGTAGTGTTTTACACAATTATGCGAATATGGAGTTTACATTAAAATGAAGGATGATAGCTAAAGTATATAGGGAGAGCAATAAAGAATTCATGGTGTTTTGAATCCATAGTGGCCCAAGTCATGGAATTGACTCATTAGCCCACTTTCAACTCCCGCCTATTTCCTTTATATCCTCGACCAACCCTCGGATCTCCGCCGACGAGAAATCTCCTTGATGGTATAAGGAAGGAAAAGAAGGCTTAAATTTCTAATCTGATTACGAGATCAGGACGAAGGGAATCTCTACAACTCTTCTATAAGCATATTACATAGTGGTGCATTCCAACTTTTCACTCTATTCTCTCAACTTTCTTCCAAAACTATTTATTTAATCCGATCTTATATTAAATACTACGACTACTTGAATAAAGCTAAATTCTATGCGTATTAAACGAGTTAACTATTTATTGCCAAAATTATATACATAACGTGGCCTCACAAGTCAATCAAAAATACTATGCACATGCACGGCACACATACGATAAAGGTTGACAAATCTTCGAAAAAATATCAAATAAATAAATACAAACTGTGAATTTTGAGTCTCGAAAAAATTTCACTCACTTCTTTATTTTGTTGCGAATGAAAAAATATCGATGCAATTTGCATACACTCAGAATTATTAATACAGACTCTCTCTAATATGTATTACATTACTTATTTATTCAACTTTTCCAAGATCCTTATGAATTTTGTTTCATCTTATTTTTTTAGATTTCGCACACAAGTATTATATTATTCCTCATGCCTATCCAATTTATGTACAAACTAAGATTTTGTCATTTTTTGTAAAATAAGAGAAGAAGATAGTAATGCATTTCAAGTTGGGAGAAAATATGCGATACTCGTATTTGTTGACGACTTCTCTTGTGTTTAGAGTATGATAGTGAGGAAAATGTTATTAAAGGCAAAGGAAATAATATGTGAATGGAAAGTCTAGTCGGCTCTACGATAAAGTTATTTACTCCTCGAGTATGATCTCCATAAAAAGGAAAGGAGAAGATAGTGAGAATTGTCATCTCATGATGATGAGTGCCGCCCGCCCCAATTCCTCCTTTTATTCTGGTCCAGTGGGAGTAGGGAGAAGTAAAATCTGAGCGACGGAATATTCAGCGAGAGGAAAAGAAAGAATAAAAGGAGAACGCGGGAGGCGTCGTTAATAAAATTCCCCTATTTGAATAATCACATTTTCATTTGAGGAGGAAGAAGGAGAATTTGAAGAAGAAGAAGAAACGAACGAGAGGAGTTCTCATTTATTCAATCGAATCAAGGGCTCCTTCGCACGCACGTAATTATTCCTTCCCCCCACACGGGCCAAAAATTATTTTTTGGGTGAAGTGGAGAAGACCGTGTGGAGAGAATAAACCTCATTTCCATCCACGACACGAAAGACAAACGAGGGGAAGGGAAAATTGAGAGTGAAAGTGGTGATGATGATGAGGATGATAAATATTTATTGATTCCATTCCCTCTAGACGAATTTCCATTATTTTTTCTCTCATTCAAAACGAGGCTTTCCTTGAATTCAAACGACCCAGGCGGTCGCAATAAAGGAAAAAAAATCATTAATTAATCAACGAGCATAATTCCAAATAAAATTATTTTTAAATCAATATGTGTTAATTAAATGATTTTTAAAATTTATTACTGATTTTGTCAAGAATATCATTGTTTCGATTAAAATCTTTGTTACTCTCAGTGTTTAAAAAAATGAACAATTTCCTTTTACATTCAATACAGACAAAATTCAATCAATTAATAAAAGTTGCATTTAAGAGTAAAAGTATAAATAAGTACTAGGTATATGTTTGGGACAGAGTGCAATTTTTAAAATTACAAGAACAAAGAGAAATCATTTCAATTTCTGTTTGGTCTTTGGAAGAATCCCCAGTCCGGATTTCAAGTTTATGAAGGCAATTAACCTGAGAAAGCACTTTTCCCTAGAGGAAAAACTATTTTTGAGAATAAGTTTGGGACGAGACGTGTTGAAGTGTGCGGTGTGGTCCTCAGGAACAGACCCCAGGAATATTTTTGCCCTTTAGGAGGAAAAAAGTCGGACAAAGTGTTGTAACTCTTTTCTTTTACTTTCTTTTAAGTGGATCTTTCCGAGGTATCTATAATGAGAACCCCCTATGACGAACAATTCACTCTGACTTAAATCCCTGGTTGTAAGTTCCCCCAACTCCGTCCTATTCCATGAACCTTCTTCGCTTCGTCTTCCTTCCTCTTGAGGATTAGACAAGAGCTTTTCACTTTACTAAATACATGGGGAGATGGCCGTGGGTCTGTCAGTTAAAAATGTGGCTCTTGATGACTCCCTAATTCCTCCTCGAGAGAAATGATAAAACGTAATGATGATTTCCTCCTCTTCCCTTAGACCGATTAGAGAAGAGGAACTTCCCCATTTGTCACGGAGAAGACCGAGGAGAGGAGAAAAAACTCGTTTATTATCATAATTGATTTCCCCACAAAGAAAAGACTTTGGTGCTTTTAAAAAAGAAAGCGGAAATTAATATTTATATTATTTTTACATTTCCGGAATTCATGAGAATTTGAGAGTTGAAATCATCGTACTATTCCTCCTCGTGTTTTTTTTAATCTTTTTGAAACATAATTGAGTCAGGCTTATTTGGGAATTCGAGGAAGATACTCAAAAATTTACGATTAAAACAAGCGTAATTAAAACCACTAATAAAGTAAATTATTTAACAATAATCGTAACGTATGGAAATGCTTTAGCAAAAAAGTTTTTATATGAAAATCTATCAATTAAAAAACTATACGTATTATTCTTATAAAATGGTCTTTTATATTTTAAAATAAAGAAAATCAATAGGAGTTTCATTTACATTAGCAAACTTTTCTATTTAATAAGTTGTCAGCATACAATCTCTTCAAATCTTGAATTTGAGTTCATTTAAAGTTAGGTCGATTAAAGTGAATCTTTTTTCTTTCTTTGTGACTTTTACAATACACTCACTATCTCATCTTCTACAAATGGATAATTCATATTATTTTTGTAATCATAATCATTGAACTGTCTATCGTATACTTTCAATACTCATTCCATCTCTACATTGTAATACTTATCAATTTTTCTTATTTTGAGCCACCTTTGTGGATGTAACAACTTGAGAAGAGTTTATTATTCATCATATCATAACTATTATTATTTATCTAGAAATAATATTTTTATTCATCTAAAATATACTACAAAATAAAATACTTTACTATGTACGTGATCAATACATCAATTTGAACTTAAAAGATAATCTTAAAGAATTCCACGAAAAAGCCAAATTTTCTCTCGTCTAGCAAAACAAAGTTTGTTCTACAGTTTAAATTGTTTCAAGTATTTCACCTTTAAAGAAAAAAGCCTCGTTAAAATGCAAAAAAAGTTCAGTAGGTTAGTTTTTGCATTACGTTTTCAATTACTACGTTAAAAGAGAAATACACCAAACATTATACAATATAGCACTTTTCCCATTAAATGCTCTTATACTCCAATAGTTCATATAATAATGGTCTCGTTCTTATATTTCTAATAAAGTTTCAAACCGAGGAACAGTTATGTGCATGTTTGTGTGTATAAAATCTCTCATGTTGGATATACCCCACTGTACAATTTCGCATTAAAATAGCGAATATCTCATAAAGCCAAGCTCATATGGAATATATGGGCTCCCTATTCAAGGAATTGTATGTGAAAAATGAGGAAAAAAAGAGCTGAAAGTCCTTTGAGCTAATAGAGAACCTTTCTGAGGGAAGTCGTCGGGAAGATAAAACAAAGTTTGGGTTTTTCGGCAGCGCTCAATGTTCGCTCATACTTATAAGGAATAAGTGAAGCCTTCATAATACGCGGGTCTTTTTTTTCTCCCTTCAAATTTCATTTGCCTCCCTGCCTAAATAGAGTGGAGAAAGTCCATAAAGAGAGACATTGAGCAGAATGGCTTGTTTGGGTCATGTTGAAGCCGAGTTCCGGACATAAACCGATTCATGGGTCTCTTTAAGACTCCGCGACTCAGCCACGACCCGAGGAGAAAATGTATATAAAAACAGGGTTATATCACAGGGTCTTTGGCAAGTTTTTATCCGTTTTCGACTCCGAATTATCACCGCAATAAAGAAGTGAAAGAAAGAGAGGAATTCTCAATCCGGAGCGGCAAACAAATTTCCCCCGATTCAACAACAATAAAAAAAAATCCTCGGGCCTGTGTTTCGGAGTTCATAAACTCCCACTTGGCCCATTCATCCCCACGGACATTGAGAGGGAAAAGGTGTGGAAGAAAATGGCCATTAAATGCATAAATCCAACCAAGTGGCTCTCGTCCTCGATCCAACATATTTCATTTGTCCCTCGGAAGACTCGAGGGTCAAAAAGTCTCAAAGGACTTATCTAATACAAGTTAACCGACTTTTTTCCCTTTTCCCTACATCCTCACTTTCCCAGCTTAGAGGTTCTTCACCATCTCGAGTCGTTTTGTCTCTCTCTTTGTATGCTTATGTATTATGTATGGTCCTAACTCCATTGTCTTCTCTGTATCCTCTGTATCAGAAGTTCAATAAGTAAAAGCCAAGCTATCCTTTTCCTTAGAATGATTCTCGTCTTCGCAATATACCTTCTTTTTGTAACTTTGTATAGTAGAACTATTTACTTATTTCCTTCATTTCTGTCGACGGAGGAGAATTGGAGTCCAACTGCCGCCGCTGGTACGGCAGATTCACCAATGAAACTTTTCGCTCGCTCTACGACTTTCTCATTCTCTAATTGTTTTATTCTTCCTCCTTGGCCTCATGGCAGGATTAGGGGATCCTCTTGGCCCTTCAGGCGATCACGGAAATTCAACATCGCTCGCAATCACTCTCTAAATGCTTTCTCCATGGATTAAAGATTATCTCTCATGGTTCTTTATATCCCTTCCACTTCCCAAGAATTACGAACAATTCCCTTTTCAAGCCTTCTCCGACTCTATGTCCTTCTCCTTACAAATGGGAATGTATATAGCCTGTATTTCTCATACTCAACCATTTAAAGGCCTTTTTAATCTTATATCGGCTTATTTAATACTGTTAGGAAAACTGAGTAAGCTGAATATATATTTATGCTTCATGACATTAAAGAATTAAATGTCCTTCTCTTAAATCTCAAGATTTGAGCATTCAAGTGAGCCAAGTTTGTTTTTGACAAAAGAAGAGCTGTTTTGATATCAAGTTTGCCTTTCGTAGTAATAAAGTAAATAACACGAGAGCAAAACCCTTGTTTATGAATATGCCATATTAATATTTATTTACATTCATTTTTTCTTAACCTACGGAGAACTTGATAAATATTATAAATTCGTTTTGAGTTTGAAGTAATAGTGAAGAAACTAAAAAGGAATTTCAAAATACTACATGCATCAATTTATATTTGGTTGTAGACTTTTACTTAATAAATATTAAAAGTATACTACCTACTCGTACATATTTACTAGATATTATTTATTGCTTGAATTAGTATCAAGCTGTGGGAAAGTCTAAAGCCATTATTTTATTTGACTAAATTGGATTTATTTGAATATTATAGACTTTATTGATGGTTTTTAGTATTTATAGTAGGCTTGAGCGATGTGTTTTGTATTTGGGAGAATCTTTTTTTGGTTTGATTTTTCATGAATTGTAAAGCGCGAGGGTTGTTTGGTGGCTTCCATCTGGTCCATGGCCAGCCAGGAGGAGGACTTCATTAGAAAAACAATAAAGGGACTCCGCCTCCAAATGAGATTTAGGATGCGGAGATTAATTGGCCGCTTCGTCCCCCACAAGGGGAGAAAGATGAGAGCGGAGGAGGAGGGAAATAAATCTAGTAGTGGTTAAAGAGTTTAACCTCCACCGCAACTGCCCGTTCCTAACTCTTTCAAGACTCTTAAGCTCCGATCGAGAGTCACGGTTCGAGGAATTTCTCACTCATCCTTCCAAACCAGCTAGAATCTCCCTCAAATTCCTCTTAGCTCATCCTCGAGAGACTTGTCTCTCTCATTCTGTAGCTTCTTCACGTTGAAAAGGAATTTTTTAAGAAATCCAAAAAGGATTATTGAACGATGAACATATAAAATGAGCAGTGAGTTTCTCATAAGTACCTACGAATTCCTCCCATTTAACCTCACGGACCGAACCAAGATCGAACAATGATTTTAAAAATCTAATTTGTTCAATATAAACACCGATGAATTCATTTCAGCTTAAATACTTACTATACAGGTAGCATTAATTCCTGAAGTGAGGAAATTGGAATTAAATACTAATCGAACCCCCACGCTCCGTGAATATTGAAAAGAGCAAATAAAATTAAATCGAAATTATTTGCAATGCAAATTGATGGAATTCAATTTGAATCAACGCTCTCCTCCATTTTTCCTTCTCGTAATTATAGACTTTTGAATTGCATTAGAAAAAGGACGAAGCTTGTATCAATAACTTAATAAAAGGACAAGATTGAAATTTAAAGCGACGAGGAGATGAAAGGTAATGGAAATCCTCCTTGAGCACGTCTCTCAAAGGGAAGAGAATGTATAAAGAATCGGAGTGAGTATTTTGGGATTAGGGGACGGAGTGAGTGAGTTGAATGTGTGGACCGCATGATAATTCCCTTCAATTCTTACCTTTTTATTCGGTCGGAAAAGCCGGGTGTGTCGGGAGAAACGGAGAGAAGCACTGTCGGCGGTCTCCTCGCCCCCACTGCCACGAAGGAACTGATTCTGGCCTGAAGAAAGGCAAAAGAGAAAACCAAACGAAACAAACCGACATCTCAACAGAGGAGGACCGACTCCCTTCCAAAACCCAATTAAACTTTTAACCACACAAACTCCGCCTGAACATAATTCTATTAATTACCATTCTAACTTATTTATTTCCTAAATGTGCTAAAAGTAATGTAAATACTGATTAGTTAATTAAGCAAATCGATTTTAATAATATTCATTCACTTGAATTTGCCTAGGTTTCATTAGTTCATTTAGCTGATAGTGTTCAAATAGTGATGTGAAATTCATAAAAAGTGATGTGATTAAGAATATCGAGACATCAAATCTCAAATATCATTATCGTTTCTTTTGGCCCGAGTGTGCTAAAATTGTCCCTAATTTCCCTTATACAACCGAACGTCCGAATTTTACTAGGTAATTGACCTTAACTCTCCCCGGAGGTTATACCTTGGCGAAATTGTCCTTATGTGTCCGGTAGAGCCAACTTCAACTATATAGCAAAAAGTGAGTTTGAAAGGAAAAAGAAGGGTGATGTTATAAATAGTGGAAAGTTAAAAGGATTAAGGTATTAATAGTGGGATCATGTACTGGGGTAAATCAGCTATTAGAAACCATTTGTATCGATATGGTCGAAGACTTTTGAACGGTAATGATCTCCAATTGGAATGGGGGAATGGGCTAGGAAACGTTGTGGCTTTACGAGTCCCTTTCCCCTATCGTCTCTATCACATCACTTCCCCACTTACAAATTCCAATCCCCTCTTTATTTACACATTCAACATTCTCCCTTCCCTTTATCTCCACTTTTCCGTCCAATTGGAAAATGCAAGGATCCGAGGTCCAACGATGTGAAAAATAAAAACTGATTCTCGACTCATATTTTTTTTAATAAATTCAACTTCGTCTGTATGTAGAATATAACCATGCGTGGATACCACATTGGGCGAAGACCACGTTGAAGGTGTGTAAAAAGAAGTCGTGGTAGGTTTTTAAGGACTGCTTCACTGCCTCTTGTAGGAAGAATTGAGGAGTGAAGTTGGGAAGGTTCAGCTCGGTCCTTTCTTCCGCTTCAGGAACTTCACCGTGTCCTTGGCGAAGATGTAGGCTAGACCGGAGGAAAACGTCGTCCCCGCCGTGATCAACCTGCCAAAAAACGACTTTTTACATATTTTGTATGTGGGCCTTTCCCTTATCAGACGACGAGGTTCGAATGGAGAGACTCTCTCGGCCTCAATGGAGACCCGATAAGTAAACTCCTTTTTACTTAACCACGCACGTGGCTTGCTTTCTTCAACTTTCTTTCAACAAGGCCTGTTAGCCAAACTTTTATTCTCCACTTTAAAAGTGAAGTGAAAGTTAGAATTGAATACTATATACTTACTACATACTATACTTCCGAGCATTTTTGAGGATTTCGTGTTATTGTGAACTAAAGTTATCCAACTTACATTATTAGACAAGATTAACTTTTTTCATTACGCATTGCAAAGTGCAATATATGCATCTTTATTAAAGTACTTAATTATAATAATACCTAATTAGAAGCTTAAATAACCTAAGCATTCGTTTAATTTTTATAATTGAATAAAAGTGAGGAAGGTAAAATACTAATGAACTGACCATGAGGCCAATAGCCAATTTGAGAGGTCGTATGGGATTGCAGTAGAGGCGAGGGTGAAAGCCACAAGTCCCAATTGAACGCCCGTGTTCACTTTGGACAGAAGCGTCGGGGAAAGTTTGACAGTCGGGGCGCTGACGTCAAAATATCTGGCAAAGGTCCGCTGGAAATTTCCTCAAATGAACTCTCCCTTCACCATCTAGTAGAAGAGGAAGCTTACCGGGGGATCCAGGCTCTTGAAGCGGATGTAGAAGCCGGCCATGATCAGGACCAAGTCACGGGCTATGATGAGGCAGGTCAGGAGGGCTGGAAAGGATTCCAATTACAAAGTGTCCTCATTTACCTTCATTACTGACACTGAGCATCGTCTGCAACGAGGGCTTAGTTAGAGGGCTCAGAGCTCTGTGCGAGGAATTGTGATGAGAATAATGCAAGGGAGTAAATAGTTAATTAGGTTAAATAGGGTCGAATCTAATGAGAATTAATAAGAGTAGTGGGAAAGGAAATTGGGGAGAAAGTTTTGGGAAATGGAGTGTGAGAGTGTGTGGCAGAATGTGCATCGCCATGAAATTGGGAAGGAGAACCGCAGACATAAACGGTCCGCCGATTTGGAGATTAACGGACTTAAACTCCCGGATGAGTGTAAATGTTGTATGAAGAAGGAGAGGAAGGGAAATAATTTGTTTAATGTAATGCTCCTTCCATACTCTTATGTAAATGCAATTACTGTGGGGTTTCTAATCCTCAACTCCTCCTTCAACTCCACGTTTCCTCGTCCAAACGAGGAAAGTGGGAGAGACGAAGGAGAGTGACAGAAGTTTAGAGGAATAATTGGCTCATTGATCAATGTCACATGAGAGGGGAATAGAATAGACACACACACGTTGAGAAATCCCTAACACCCTTCGGATGATCCGCATCCATTTCTCTTAAATGAAATTGAACACCAAGTTCCAATTTGTCCAATGTGTAAAGGACCAAAACGTAAATAGCCAATTTCCTAACCTGGTATGAGGCCGACATAGGTGAGCGAGAGGAAAACCGTCCCAACGAGGATCTTGTCAGCCATTGGGTCCAAGAACGACCCCATAAATGACGCCTGACTTGGAAAAACTCGAGCAATCCAACCGTCGAGCTAGAATACATAGCTAATTATAAATAATTCAACATTCCAGTTCATTATTTACATTAGGGTCTAATTAATTTAAATTTTTAAATAACTCCATAACCCACACGCCTCACATTCCAAATTGAATTAATTCTTACCAAATCTGTGATTCCAGCGAAGGCAAAGAGACCCATGGCTGACATGTATTCTTCTTGAAGGATCATATAGCCCAAGATCGGAGTTGTCCCGATTCGAATGACACATAGTAAATTAGGAATCGTATACACGTTTTCTCTCTAGTAAATAAAAATTAAAATAAATTGACTTGCATTCCTTGACCTAATTAAATGAATATCAGGTATTTTCCAGCTTTGATTAATTTCTCAAATAATGTGATAGATAATCATAATCAATTAAACATATTACCAGTTTAGCCCTCGTTGAAGCAATATTCTGAAAAACAGTTTTTTCTGGTCTCTTTTCTGTTTCATTTTGAACAATCGTTCGACTACTAGCTAATTGTGAAGGAAAACATGTGAGGAATTTGAACGATGTTGATTTTTTCGTGAGAAGAGAAATAGAAGCGTAGGAAGGTGGACGAAGAAATGCCCGCATGTTCTTTAAAAACCCGATAAAATTAAAAATGAAGACTTCAATCTCCGGGAATCGCGTTTAAAAACTCTTGGCCTTGTTTAGATCTCATTGGGGTATATTGAAACATTTGAATGAACTTCACACTTTCACACACACATGTTTTGGGTTAGAGTTTACTGAATTGGCGAAATCCAGGTTCAAACGGTTAAAGACCTCGTGTGTGTCCTTTAAATAGAATATTTATAAATGTAACTGTTTGACATTAAGCCGTTAGGAATCATTGCTCGAAAGATAAGCCGATCATTTCCCACTTGTCGATACGCAGCTTGAGTTTAAATTCTCTGCTATCAACTATTACAAAGTAGATAAAAATTACCCAACCTTCAATTTTAATTAATTGAACTTTTCTCTCTAATATATTGGATTGCGACTCCTTTATCCCTAATTGAATATATCAATCAACTCCTTATCACACTATTAGTGTAGAATGGACAAGCAGGAAGTAAGATTATAACTTTTTCCAATAATTGAATTAGTATTAGAATGAAATCATTACTCTTTCAAGATGCCGGTAAACGAGAACGAGGAGAAAGGCGTCAATTTGTTTGATCCGAAAGTCCTTGAAAGTATTCGCCTTGAAGATTGGGAAAATGTGAAGTTCGATCACCAAATAACCGCTCAATGTCCCGGAAATGGGCTCTTGTTGAGGCCATTAAAATCTACTGATTTTATCAAAGGTACTATTTTATTTTCACAAGTTTCAAGTTTCAATTAAATATTGATATCCATATTTATTTCAAAGGGTTCCCTGATGTCCTTTCTCAGCTCACAGTTGTTGGTTCTGTTTCAGAAGAAAAATATTTAGGCATAAGCAAGCAAATATTTACGTTCTTTTTATGATTGAACTTTTGATTTCAAAGACTTCAAGCAGTTTTTTGTCGTGTCTCAATGTTTTGTATTTATTTTTTCAATTGTTTTCAGAGACATTCAATGTGATGAAAAATACTCCTGGCACATATTACATCACAGTCATTGAAGATTTGAACACGGGAAAGATCATGGGCTCCTCGACTCTCTTGATTGAACAAAAGTTCATTCATGAATGTGCTAAAGTAAAATAACTTACATTTTTAATAAGAAAAAATTATTTTAGCTAAAAAAATGTTAATTGAACTAGAGAGGGAGAATCGAAGATCTTGTGGTTAATGACGCATACCGTGGAAATCAACTTGGAAAACTGTACGCATACATTCTTTTAAAAATGGTCATTATTTAATAACATTTAAGCTAATTTAATCAAAATTTTAATCAGACTTATCGTCGTGATGATCTTACTGAGTAAGAAACTTGGATGCTACAAATTAAGTCTTGACTGCCGAGATGCCATGATTCCTTTTTACACTTCACTTGGTCTCAAGAAAGAACCAGAGAACGCAAACTTTATGACAATTCGCTTCTAAATGAAAGTTTGCTCTTGTTCATGAAATATTATTATAAATACAATCATACATGATGTTAGTTAATCATAAATTCATTCCAAATTCATGAATCGAATTCAAAGTATTATGTTAATGCAATAAGACAATTATATTCCACATTCTCAAGAAATCATCATATCTATATCCATTTTCTAACTTTACTTATTTGTGCTCAATTTAGAACTTTGTTATTAGCTTTACGAAATTTATTTATTAATTAATATTAAAATCATTCAGTGCTGGCCATTGTGGTTTATTAACTTTGGAATAATAAAATCTTGTATCATTCAAATTCATTATCACAAACTAAAAAGTCATTCATATTTAAAAAATGGAGTAAAAATCAATTATTCTAGTATTTATCTATTTATCACTTTTTATTTTTGTATCGAATTATCGAATGTTAGAAATAATGATTTAAATAAATTATTAAGAAGTAACATTTTAAGGGAGCAATGTAATGTTTTTATTCAAAATATAGATTGTAGGATTGTAGATTCATGGACTTGAGTACCATATAGCAAAATCACAAATGAAAAATTAAATTAAATTCAAAACATCTCATAATATTTATGAAAAAATTAACTCTATAGTCATTAAGAATTGCCTTTTTTGTAAGTAATGAACCTAATTAACAAAATGATTAGGATTACATTTACAAGTGATAATTTTTATAAAATGTTCTTTTTAACGCCAAGTTTCATAGGACCAGAGGATTTAGTTGTTTTCTTTGTTTCAAGTTCTTTTTGTCTATGAAGTTTTCTTTCTTCTCTTCTTTTCCTCATCTCCTCTTGCTTTTCTTCTGGATCAGCGATTGGGACATTACTCACAATTGTCTCGCATTCTGTACTGCTGCCAAGTTCCACTGACGCATTTCTCAGCATCTGAAAGTACGTATAAATGATTAAGATCGTGTTCAATTAAATCCATTAAAGCATTTTACATTTTTGGAAGCCGTGCTAATTGGAATGTAGGGTTCTTCATTGTCATCTATTGTGAAATCATCATCATCCCAACCGCCACCTTGAGCATCCTAAAAAACATGAATAGATATTAAATTCTACAAAATCAATATTTACTTTCCATTAAACACTAAATATAATTGAGTATATTAAAATAGTATTTTACTTTGTCTTCAGTGGTGAAATTATCCCATCCATCCCTATCTCTAGCATTTTTTTGAGGAGTTGAAGTTTTGCTTTCTTTTCCTTCTCTTCCTTCTTTCTCCTCATCAATCGAGCCCCAATCCTCATTATCCCAGTCTTCATCATAGTCTGTTGTAGACTCTTGTCCTTCGACCGTTGGTTCAAGAACATCTCTATCCCTCTCACCAGAAGGAGTCGATGGAATGCTCGATGTGGTCGTGGAAGTGCTACTACTTGATTGATAAGGATAACGACCTTTTCTTCCAGCTAGAACTCCACTAGCTGAGCTTTGAGACTGACTTCTATTGAATTTTGAACTCAAAGCCGACACGGCCCATCCAGCCCAACCACCAACTAAATTAAAATCATTTCATTTGTAATGATTTAATGTTTTATAATCACAGACCAAACAAAAAACTACCAATCTTTTAATCCAAAATTTTAAAGATTTTAATAAATAATTAATAATTATTGTACAAACCTGCAGAATCAGCAAGGGAAGGAGCACCAGCATCAATATCAGCCTCTGTTAAATCAAAAGTTTGATATTATCATTTATGTAAATATTTTTTATAAAGTATGTAATTAAAAAATTCGATCTTATCCATTAAAATAGAAATTTTACCATATTTTTCTTTAAGCGTGGGATCCTCGGATACTTTTTCAAGTTTGGATAAAAATCCTTTGATTGTTTTGAAAGCAGCGTCTCTTACGGATTTGTCAGGGTCGGAAGTAAGTGGTGAAAGAGAAGGAAGAATCCGGGTTGAAATATCTATCATTGGGTAATATTGCTGTGTAGCTGCTAATGCCAATATTCCTATAATTAAATGTAAAAAAGGGTAATATTGAATTAATCAGAGAATTCATGTATTTTTTGATTGATTCGATATACCAGCAATCTTGGCCTGAGGAAACAAGTCTTGAAAGACACGGGTAAAAGCTGGGATAAGAACCTTTCTCCTTGTTTGCCCATTAAGATAATTAGCTATTTTTCCTAAACAAATTGTCGTGTTTGTCCTTATTCCACCCTGCAACGCAATTAAATATATAACATCAAAAAAAAGATTACATTCATTTAGAAGAAAAAGCTAACAGGAGACACAGTTGAAACTTGAATCCGTACTTTTTAAATAATTACATTACCTGATCATCGCGGATTTGTAATCGAGCAAAATGTTTGAGCAATTCAATATTCAGGTTATTATAATTCAGTTTCGGAGCAAGATGTAACATTGCCTATAAATTAAGTGGACCATTAGATTACAGCATTGAAATTACCTAAAATAAACTTTTCAGAAATCTAATCCTCAAAAATCATGTGTGATAAACATATAGAATGGAGATGAGGATTAACGTTTATGCACAAGCCACAAGCAACTCAACAACTATTTAATTAAGTGATTATAAATGATATAATTAAATAATATAATTTTTAATAAAACGGCAATTCATTACTTTAACAGTTTGCTCTCGAACAGTTGGGTTTGTATCTTGAAATCCAGTAACGATATTAGGAAATATTTTATCATTCACAGTAGTTGGATTCAAATGGTCAGCAAAAAGATCAAGTTGCTGAAGAAGTCGAACCCGAGTTGATCTATCAGTCGATGAAAATAATTTCACAACACATGGAACAATTTTTGCCTGATATTCAACTTCATCGAGAAGCTTCCCTAACTAAAAATTCAAAACAAACAGTTATTTTTTGCAATCAACTATTATTACTCTGAAAGAGTTATTGAAAATTACACATTGAAATGACAAATTATTTAGTCAATTAAAGATACATTATCATCATACTTTAAAAAGTGGAGTTAAAACGGCAGATCCTGCATTTCCAAATTCAAATGCGTTGATAAGCTGTGGGAGAATTTTATGTTTGCAAATCTCTTGAGGAAATTTATCTAAAACGGCTGGGAGACCAGCAAAAAATCGAGTTTTCTCTTGAGCCTCCTTGACTTGGATTTCTTCAAGAAATAGAAGTGAATCGACAAGGTCGTTTTTAAAGAAACCTCCTGGTCTTCGACCCCTCACAATCACATCAGCCGGGTTGGGTCGATCAGATGGCTTTTGAGAAACGAGTTCGGTGAATGTTTGCGAAAGAGTTTTTGGAACTTTCTTCCCTGAAGATTTCCAACCTTCGCTCACAATGTTGTTATTGAAAACTTGCCAAATGAGAAGGCCAAGACCGTAAGAATCCACGCTACTTTTCGTCCATCCCGAACCTTTCATGACTTCGGGTGGAGGAGATGGTGAGCGACCAACGAGAGCATTACTTGCAACAGGGCCGACGAAGTCCATTCCTCCCAACTTCCATTCGCCAGCAGCATTCACAAAGACCGAGTCGACATGAACGTTATTGTGGCGAAGATTTCCATCGTTTACGAGAAAACTTAAGGCTCTCTGTATTAAAAATATGATCAATTGAATTGAATTATATTTTGAATTATTCACTTTATTTCGATTGTAATGATTTGTAATGTAGAACCAAATTACCGTAATTTGAAAAAGACCCCAAGAAATTGATAAATCAAATTGAACATTTTCTTTCCCTTCTAAATTTTTTCCTAGTGGTTCAACGTTCTCGGTGGCTAAATATATCGCTTTATCCGACTAAAATAAATGAATAAAATCAATTTTCATTACAGAAAAAAATCATTACAAATTCCAACATATTTTGTTAGACCTCTAATCTTAAAGTTATCAAATAAACTTTAATAGTTTTTTGTCTATTGGTCAATGTTTTAAATTAAAAATAACTTATTAATAATCGTATAAAAATCTTTCTTACTTCAGCACTGTCAAGAAAAGTAAGAATGTTTGGATGTCGGAGAGTCTTGAGCCTTTTGACAGAAGCTTTGGCCAATTCCACATCAGCCAGAGAACTGTTTTTAACGTCGAATATGAAGATCGTCACTGCCTCATTAGTTGTCTGAATTAAAAGGAAATAAGAATCGATACTTAATACACAATTCATAATCTGATATATTGAGCTAAATTGCGCATAATGAGTGTTAAAGGTAATGTATAGTTTGTAAAAATCTGTCACTTACTTTATTCTTTCCATAATGAATTTTCCACAGGTTATTATTGCTCTGTGAGATTTGATCTCCGATTTCAAAAGGAAAATCCTTCGTTGGATCTCTTGTAAAAAAGGACCACATTTCGACTTTTTGAGACACTCTTTCTCAAACGCTTTTATTGAAATAAAAAGAATTTCTTGAGAGCTATAGCTTTGTCGTCTTTATGAAATAATAATTGATCACCTAACTGAATTCTGTTAAACCAAAAGCCTATTAAAATAACTGGAGAGAAAGTTAAACTTTTAAAATTACAATAGCACAGCTTATCGTCCTACCTCTAATTATAAAAACATTGACGATTATGTCAACAACTATTTCAAAGTGCGAAGTAATGTGTAAAATTCAATGGGCACAAAACTCAAAAAATTAAATTAAAAAAGTAATAACGAATAGAGGTAGTGAAAATATATCATTAATGCTCGAACTTTGAACTTAATTACAATGGCCTTGTGGAGTTAATTGTTTCTATTTTCTTGCATAAAATTAGCTTATTTATCTAATTTTTTGGAGTTTTTATCCAATCGATAACAAGTGATTTGAAGATTCAGAATGCCCTACAGGTTTTCATATGAGTCACATGCATGAATCTCTCATTCTAAATCTTGCATCCACTAATTTTATTTTTTAAATGTTAAATATTGGTTACTAAAATTACATTCCTTTCGCTTGTTATTGTTGTGTGATTGTCATTTAGATGATTGAATTCACCATTATAATGAACATCTAATTAATGCATTAATTAGATGTTCAACAAAGGTGACAGATTCACATAATCTGGCGCTATTAACGATAAGTGATAGATAAAATCTTGTAAATTAATAAAATTAGTTGCTGAGCTATGTATGTATAAGTATAGAGTCTAGAACCTTGGTTTATCTTTTCTTTGTTTGCAGAATAAGAATGGATAATGAATTGATGAATGTAAAATCACAATCAATGACTTATGACAAAAATTTAGGAATATTAATAAAGCATATTAATTTTATTTCTTGCATCAATTACTTTTAAAAAATATTTCATTGGTAGAATTCCTTCGGCATTTCCCGGGCATAGGATAACGTTATTTTCAGACAAATAAAATTCAAAGCCATCTATTTATTTTTTTAAATTTAATATTAAGAAATAAGTGAGCAGATATTAAAGTTTTCCTTGTGGAAAAATATAATAAAAATTATGTTCTCTTCATATACTTCAGCAATGTAAATTGTAAAAAAAACCTTTTAGTGCTTCTTTGAGATTGACGTAAATGTGAACTTCTGCATTATTTCTCAATCCACTAATTACACCTGGAGATCCTGAAAAGCCAGGAGCAAAATGAATGTGATTTCTCGCCATACGACTTAAGCCAGATTTCTTAATGATTTCCCACTTTCGATGAAAAGTTCCATGAATCACATTAGGATACGTGTTTTCATTTTCAAGCGTTATACTTTTTAGTTCCAAGTTGACCTATAGATAAAAGAGCAAAAATAAAATGGCATTTCCCATCAACATAACACATGTCTTATATGCACATCATCAAACTATATATTTATAAATTGTTTAATTACTTGAAATGTATGTCCTTGATTTGCTCTGATTAAAAGTTTCTCATCTTCATCGCATTTAATGGAAAATCTCTGTTTGTCATTATATTCAACGACCCTCTTAATATCATCAACTCCAATTGACTTGAACTTCTTCAGGTTTAAAACATCTTCAATAAATACGAAGCCTCCAGTGTGGATATTCAATCGAAGATCCATTGCATCATGCCTCAAAAGGCGACTCAAATTCTTACTCAATCTTACATCAGATTTTGAACGGCTTGGACGACTCTGCAATACAAAAAAAAATCAATTAATCTTAACAATTATTAAGAATTTATCATTATACTAACAACATTATAATATCAAGATTTTACCAACACTGTTCCTTTTGACTCCATCCAACAGGAGTTAAAGGTGATAGACTATCAAGCGAAAGATCACTTTAACACTTAGACTTGAACATTCCTGTTGACAGCTTATGACACCACACACCGGTCTACATTTTATATTTAGCAAATAAAGAATTTGCAAATGATTAATGATTTATTTATTATAATGCACTATTTATATTGGGTTATTCAAATACTTTTACATTTTACAAAGCATTGGATACGGACAAATATGTAATAAATGAAGTGAAGTGAAAGAAAAAATGTTGAGTGCATTTATTTGGTGCATCCGGAGAGTGCATTTGTGCATGTGGTTGAGGGAGTAGTGGGTCTGAAGTGGGCGCGGAGGTCCCCACCTGGCGGGAAGTCCAAGCAGCGAGAAGACGGAATGGCGGAGAGTTGACACTGCGGGTCCCGCCATCGCCATGTGGTAAATGGCCTCATCCTCCGGGGGCGACGGCGGCCGCGAGGACCTCAAGTCTGCCTTCTCCACCAGGGAAGGAACCTACAGGCTCGTGAGTGCCGTGGAGTTGGCTCGCCCCCGCCCAATTGCATACGCCAACTCTTCGCCCCCGCCGCCCGCCGCCCCGCCCGTCCGACTCTCATTTGTGTCCCTGGACGCTGTGCCGTCGTCGCCTGGCTCCGACCCTGACCTCGCAGCCCCCCATCGCCTCTGTCTCAACCTTGGGAAGGAAATATTCATATATCCTTTCTCCGGCTGCCGAAAGGTAAATTCTTCTATCTTCGCCGTTCTTGTTGACATTTGGGTGGCTGAGGAGTTTATGGCGAATGGAGAACAAGAAAGTTTGTAATTAATTGGATGGATTTCAGCAGAGCATCGACATGAGCAAGCCGATTGACAAGCGAGTGTACAAAGGAACGAATCCAACTTGTCATGATTTCAATCTCCTTGCGGCCGGGGAAGAGACTCTCTCCCTCCTCATTGGATTCTCCGGTGGGCAAATTCAACTTGTTGACCCGGTCTCGAAAGAAGTAAACAAGCTCTTCAATGAAGAGGTACTTGGCTAGTTCGTCTCATATATAGATTTTGATTTTATGGAACTAACAGTATTTCCGAATTTCAGCGTGTGATCGAGAAGAGTCGTGTGACGTGTGTCCGGTGGATCCCGAATTCTCTCACTCAGTTCCTCGTGTCCCATGGAAGCGGGCATATGTATGTGTACAGCACGGAATCAGCGTGTGCCACGGCTCCGCCGGCCTACCAAGTCAACAAATCTGGCCATGGGTTTTCCGTTTCCTCCCCAAAGGCGAAATCGGGCCGGAACCCGGTATCAAGATGGTCTCTTGGCGATGGAGCCATCAATGAATTTGCCTTTTCTCCCTGTGGAGCCTTCGTCGCCACTGTGTCGCAGGACGGCTTCCTCCGCATTTTTAAGTATGTACAAATCTTTAATGTTCGACATCATTTTCTTTAAAACTGTTCTGTTATAGTTTAATACCTAATAGTTAAATAGTATTCCTTGAATAAACAATTTAAAGATTTATTTCCTCTTTAAAAACCATTGATCGACACCGCAGGGTTTTAATTTGATCAAATCCTTTTTAGATATGAGACTGTGGAGTTGGTTGGCGTGACGCGTTCTTACTTTGGAGGTCTCCTTTGCGTCTGCTGGTCACCAGACGGGAAGTATGTGTGTGCAGGCGGTGAAGACGATTTAGTCACTATTTGGAGTTTCAAAGACCGCCGTGTCGTGGCAAGAGGCCAGGGTCACAGGTAATCCAATATTTTATTTCTCATGCTTTATGTGCTTTACTTGTCTGTATAAGTGGTTTGCAATAAATAATAAAACAGCCTCATGAATAAATTTAAATTGCAGATCCTGGGTCTCTGTCGTTGCTTTTGATCCGTTTACGACGACCTACGCGGAGGAAGAAGAACCCTACTGTGATTCAACAGTCCATTCGTCCGGGAAGCGGGAGGGCCTCTGCTCCTACCGCATCGCATCCGTGGGGCAAGACACGCAATTGTGCCTTTGGGACCTCACCGACGACGTGCTAAAAGCTCCTTGGGGAAGCAAACTCCCGCCCGAACCCTCCTCCTCCCCTCCTAACGAGGAGTGGGAAGCGAACGGGGCAGGCGGCGGGTTGTTCCGGTTCCCTGGGCGAAAAGGACGAGGTGGGAAGAGCGGCGGAGAGGAGAATCGCCTCATTGGAACCTCGGCCTGTCCGCGTTTGGACGAGTGCCCGCTTCTTGAACCCCTCATCTGTAAGAAGATCTCGCATGAGCGGCTGACGTCCCTCGTCTTCCGTGAGGAGTCCATCGTCACAGCCTGCCAAGATGGAGTTTTATGCACTTGGGCCAGACCCGGTGACGTCGTCTCACAGCTTTGACCCGCTCAAATCCCTCTTCAAGACACTTTTTCCAAAGTCCCTTTTCAATAACTTTAAAAAATGACGCCAGTTGAATGATATGATACCTTATTAAGGGGGAAGGAACTGAAGAAAGCGCAAGACGTGTTATGTTTTATTATTCAATAAGATTACTATCATCATTTTTATATGCACAATAATATTTATGTAATAATAAATATTGTAATTGACTTATAATTATTAATAATTGACTATTATAATGTTTGTTGTTGAAAGAAAATGTCTAGTGATTAGTTTATGGATTTAATATGTTCATTTAATAATTGGCATTAATACATGACATATTAAATTTCATGGACTATCTAAATAATAATTGTAAGAGAATAACTAAAAGCAATATTGTAAATTCAAGATTTTAAAAATCGGATATTTCTTAGCACGCAGGCACTGGTGGTGATTTGATTCTAACTATTCCATTTGAGTTTTCCTTTTGTTCAATCTTCAATGCATTATGTACTTTAATTAAACTTCAAATCATGAAATAATCACCATTCGGTATTTATCAAACCAATTCCCATAATGTCAATGAAGAATCATTTAAAGTTAAGAGTTAAAGGTCTTATTATTGGAGATTAAATTATTAAGCTTTTATTTTCTAAGTTCATCCAACAATAATATTTTTGTTCCCTTCCAAGAATGACCTTAAAGAGTGAAAAATTTATAAATGTGTCTTAAAAAGCATGTGTACCACAGTTTAAACTTTGATCAAATAACATGAACTTTCAAAATCTCCCTTTTTATTTTAAAAGTGTGAAAGTCTATAAAGACTAGGAGAAGAAGAAAATATGAAGTGAATATGCGTTGATAATTTAAATTTTATGTATTTATTTATTTAAATGAATTCTAATTGAATGATATTATAGTGCTAATAATTTGAAAAGTAATAAAAATACAATTTTAAATAATGAATATAATAAAGTCTTTATATTCACAATGAATTGGGCTTTTCAACACGAACATCATTATGTTCATTAAAGAAAATATTAAGATAATATACCTAATCAAAAATATATTATACTTAACTAAAGTGTAAATTATACTTATAAGACTTATAAATAACTTAATTTTCAATATAACAATTAACATTTGGAGAGAATGCATTGAGAGTTACTCCATAAATCCTCTAGAAAAAAGTTAAAGGCGTTAAAGTTCAAATGTGGATTTTTGCCTTAAGGGGTGCGGGGCGGAATGAGACATAAGCTCCTGGCTCCCTCTGTACGAAGGTGGTGTTGTGGGCGGGGCGAGCGTGAGCAGTGGGTGCGATCCTTCCGATCGTCTTTGAGGAGAGAAGCGAAGGTCCGCAGTCCGCTGCTACTGCCAGTGAGCTGCCACTTGGATTCGACTCGTCCTCGAGTCGTTATGACCGACACGCGACGACGAGTCAAGCTCTACGCCCTCAATGCGGAGCGACAATGGGATGACCGAGGGACGGGCCACGTCTCCTCCTCCTACGTCGACCGACTCAAGGGGATTTCGCTCCTAGTCAGGGCAGAGTCGGACGGTGAGTCAACCCGCCCGCCCCCGCCATCATCTCAATTCCGGGGTTTTAATGAGGTGCTCTTGGGGTCTTGCAGGGTCGCTTCTTCTCGAGTCCAAGATCCAGCCGGACACTGCGTACCAGAAGCAGCAAGTAAGGACCCTTTCTTTCCACCCCTTTATTTACCAGGAAGAGAGAATTAATTGGGGTTGGGGTTTGAAGGACACGTTGATCGTATGGTCAGAAGGAGACAATTTCGACTTGGCCCTTAGCTTTCAAGAAAAGGCTGGCTGTGATGAGATATGGGAAAAGATCTGCCAAGTTCAAGGGAAGGATCCGTCAGTCGACATCACACAGGTTTGGAATTTCTCTTTGCTCCATTTCCCCCTACCTAGAATGAATGGAGGATCCATTGTTTACATTTTGGGCTATTTACTATTTTTGATTTATTTAAATTCCTCTTTTCTTTAATGACTTTATAATGATTTTTATTAATTACTATTTCAATTAGTAATGATAATTATTTTGATTATTTCTTATTTTGTGAATAATTTTCTTAATTATGAATTTTAATATTTTATAATTTATTTAATTATAAATTCTTGCGCTGAGTAAAAATGTGTTAAAAAATATCATTTTAAAATTAATTTAGATTAATTTAGAAATATCTTTGATCAAATATTGGTTAGTTATTCTTGGTTATATATATATTTCCAATTTCTATATTCTTTATATAAAGTATACATTTTTATAATTTTCTAGGATGTTGTTGAAGAATCTGAGGATGAGCGATTTGAAGATTCGTCTGAAACGGCCCCTCCGATTGATCTTCCTAATCCTGAAACTGGGCGCCTGGAAGAACTCCAAGAACTCATTGCCACTTGCCTCACCGTCCCCATGAGAAGAGAAAAGCTCTCGATAGCCCTGGAGTCGGATGGATACATTAAGCGTCTCATTGAACTCTTTAAAACAGTAGAGAAGTCTGAAGATAAAGTGTCCCTACATCACATTTACCACATCTTTCGCTCCATATTTCTCCTAAACAAGAACGCACTTTTTGAAATCATGTTTTCTGGTGAGCTGACGATTCAATTTTGACTTTTTTAATCTTTTTATTTGGATCATTGTAATTGATTAATTTGGAAATTCATTTGTTTAATCAATAATATTTGGTTTAGATGAGTTAATTTACGACGTCGTTGGTTGTTTGGAATACGAGCCGAGTCTCGTGAGCCCAAAGAAGCATCGGGCGTACCTGAAGGACATTGCGAATTTCCGCTCGGTTCTCCTCATCAACAATGCGGAGCTGTTGAGCAAAATTCATCAAACTTACCGAGTTCAATATATCCACGACGCTGTACTCCCCGCCCCGTCCGCCTATGAAGACAACATGCTCTCGACCCTCTCATCTTTCATTTTTTTCAACAAAGTGGAAATCGTTTCACTCATTCAAGTAAGTGTACTTATGTTTAATATTAATTATTTATATACTATCCATGGAATTTTTAAAATTTAAATATTTTTGAATTTTAAAGGAAGACGAGCGGTTGCTTAAAGACCTATTCACGGAGCTAACTGACGAGAACACAGTAGAGTCGAGGCGGAAGGATCTCATTTACTTCCTTAAAGAACTCTGCTCTTTCGCTCAAAATCTTCAACCACAAGCGAGAGAAACTTTTTATAAGACATTGACATCACACGGAGTTCTAGCTGGATTAGAACTCACTTTACCTATAGCAGATGAAGGGGCAAAAAGTGCTTCCATTGACGTCCTCACGGCTGTTGTCGAATTCTCACCAACCGTCGTGAGGGAGTATTGTTTACACCAATCCAACGAATCTGATGATGTAAGCTTGACTTTTTTTAATAAATAGGATTGATCAAGAATTATATTAATTAAATATTTGTTGATGAACTGAATGCTAATCCAAAAATTTAACTATCCTATTACTTATATAAATATTTAATTATTTTTTTATTTGAAGGACCAATTGCTCTTGAATGTGATTATTGAGCAATTGATTGGAGACGATGATCCAGAGCTTGGCGGGGCAGTTCAACTCAGCGGAGTTCTTCGGCTTCTCATTGATCCGGAAAACATGCTTGCTGCTCTGAACAAGAGTGAGAAGGCGGATTTTCTCAATCTCTTTTACAAGGAGAGCATGGCAGTCCTAATCGGACCACTGATGAGCAACACAGTGGGCGACGTGGTCGGGAAGGAGGATCTCGCGACGGCTCAGTTGCTTTGGCTTCTCCTTGAACTTCTCTCCTTTTGCGTCGAACACCATTCGTATCACATCAAGAGCTACATTGTGAACAAAGACCTCGTGAGGAGAGTGTTGGTTCTCATGAGTTCCAAGCACACGTTCCTGGTTCTTGGAGCTCTGAGACTGCTGAGGAAAGTCTTGGCTCTCAAAGACGAACTTTACTACCGGTACATCATCAAAGGGAATTTACTCACTCCGGTCATTGATGCCTTTGTGAGAAATAAAGGAAGGTATAATCTCCTCGATTCAGCCATTATTGAAATGTTCGAGTTCATCAAAACGGTATAATTTCTAAGTGCATATTATTTGAAAGAAATTGTTAAGCTAAATAATTCGTTATTTCAATTTTATTTTGATTAAGTTAATATTAAATTAATGAGAAATAAAATTGATTCTATTTTTCAACAGGAGGATATTAAGATTCTTGTGAGTCACGTTATGGAGACTTATAGCACACTTTTAGACCAAGTTAACTACGTTCAAACGTTTCGAGCCTTGAGGCTCCGCTACGAACAGAACCAGGAGAGATTCAGGGACCGAGCCTCACTCGAAAATGTGCCGGCTATCATAAGAAATTCTTCGAGGTTCAGGAGAGACCCGAGACAAATGGACGAAGACGAGGAGTTGTGGTTCAACGAGGACGAAGACATTGAAGAAACCGAGGCAAAAACAAGCCCTGATACCTTAGCGGCCAATAAACTCGATTCAGAGTTGGAGTCAATAGGTAATATTTAGATAAATATTAAATTAATCTCAAATATTGAGGGACTATTGAGTCAAGGGCAATTAATATTTATATTTTGAATGATGTTTTAGGGAAAATTCTTGATAAGAAAACCGAAGTTTTGTCGGGGAACAGGTTAGCAAATACGCTGAATTCTCGTCAAATTCCAATTTCCTCCAATATCGTCGCTTCGACTTCTCCAAATAGCTCATCACCTCCATCCTCAACCTTTGATGGAAAGACAGGAACAACGAAAAAGGTATTTTTTGATTTACAAACACACTGTTAATTTTTATGATAATTTATTGTAAAATCTATTTTAATTTTCATTATTTTCTGACGAAATATTCTTTGTGAATTTTAGTCAATTTTTCAACAAATCTTTCAAACTCTACAGGATCCCATACAACCAGTAAGTTAATAAAACAATTAACATTCAATTTAATTAAAAATGAAAGATTTTAAATGAGTTGAGCCATTCAGGTTGGCCTGGTCGACTACGACGGAGACTCCGACGAAGAGGAGACGGAAGAATCTGAGGAGACCATTGGATCATCAGATGAGAAATTGTCCCCGAAAAGACCCAGGCTCTCGTAGTGAAGTACGAAGTGAATCAACTAAAATGAATTATAAAACTCATCAACACTTAAAGGAAAACTTTTTTTTAGTTCAGCCTGTTTCTTTCAATTCATGTTCCTTTCAAAATGTTATAGTTCTTTTTTAAATTCGAATTCATTTGAAAATATAAGAGTAAAAAGTGGGCCTAATTAAACAATTATTATTTTAATTAACAAAAAAAGTATTTTTCGCTATTTAAAATTATGGATTTTTTAATTTCTCTGACTAAAATGGTCAAATTGAAACTTACTATACTTTTATTGTAAATGTCTCTTACGACTTATATATTTTATAAATTAGAATTGAGTAATTTGAAATTGTTTTTTTTTCTTGGAATTAATGGTATGCATTTGTCTTGTGCTCATTTAACTCGTGTGTCTGAGAAGAATCAAAACGTCGTTTTCCCTTCTCCTCTATTTTGTTGTTATTAATTATTAATTATTTTGTTGTTTATTCAATTCAATCATTAATTTTTAATTAATTATTATAAAAATTATACTTTTTATAAATTGTACTTTTATTATTTATAAGTACAAAGGGGCCGTTGAGCCTGAGACGTTTTCTCTTTAGGAGATTCGCTCGTTGGCTTGTGAAAATATTTTATTATAAATAAATATATTAGGAATAAAAGAAGGAGTTCGTGTTTACATAATAATTATAGGTAGATCTACAATATGTAAAGGACTAAAACTGTTAGAGCGTAAACAATTTATTAAAAATACAAAGTGTGTTCCTTCACAGAATGAATGGATTTGCAAGGGATTTTATTTTGGGAACAGTTGCAGCTCTTTTTCTAAATAATAAGTGAGGACGGATGGGACTGTAAATTTCCTTAATTAAATAACCCATTTTTTAGTATTTGTGGATGTAAATTTTCATCTTTTCGAATATTCATAAATAATGATTGTATTAATAATTGAGACAACAATCTCAACTATGCTGTAGCGAGTAATAATTTTAGAGGCCGTAAATTATAGCTTGTGTAATAAAAGTTTATTTAAATATTTATTCTATAATTATTAAGCACTTAGTTATTCTAGCTGAGTTTTTAAAATCCGCTGTAAAGTTCTCTTGTAAATCGATTGCTCGGAGACCATGAAGGAGGTGAGTGGCTCTGGCCTTTATTGTAATAATTAATGTCTAAATATATTCAAATAAAGAATTTATACGATCGTACATAAAAATTGCTTTTGCATCTTTAATAAATAGCATTTTTCATAAAGACAGGTTAAATAAGTGATAATTACCATTTAAGAAGATCTAGAATTTTAAATCACAAATACAGTGTTAAATGTAGTTTTTTTTTAATAATTTGAATATGATTGTTTTGAGGCTATTTAGAAACATCAAGATTTGAGAGAAAGACTTGCTAAGTAAAGAATTATTAAAGTTCATTTCAATTGTCAACGAGTTCTTTTTTAAGTCGTTGTGCGAGAGCTCTTCTGGCCAAAAGCGACTTCTCGTTCAAACCCCCCGTGTTCTTTGGGTCATGAAGAGCCATTTGGGCGGCTTTGGCCGATTTGGGTCTTCTGCTCACAGTTTCCTCCACTTGCAATTCCGCTTCTCGTTCGCGTTTCTTGAGAGCTACGAGTTTGTCGCGTTGGGCTCGAAGATACTCGCGTCTCTTCTCAATGTCCTCGTCACTGGCTACTCCCTTTATTCAACAAAAATTAATTGTAGTTTGAATTAAATCCATAACTGCTATTATTGTTAACTAGTGTAAATAGCAGAATATATTGATAAGCTCACTAGTTGTTCATCCGGTTGTTTGAATTGGACGTGAGGCTGTTGTGGCTGCTGCTGCTTGGTAATACCGACAAGTGTCTTAGAAGTTGAAGACTGTGGAGTTTCTTCTAGTGCTTGACGAACGGAAACAAGAATTCTACGTTGCTCAGGGGCGGCCGCGACGAACTCGGCAATTTCCTCGGGTGGCGGATCCATGAAAAGCTCTCCTGTTGCCTTCATGGCCTCTTTGCTCATTGTCATCTTCATGACTCCTTTACCATCGTCTTCGCCAAGATGACTGTTCAACCATATTCAATCCAACATTTTAATTATGAATCCCTTAGAAAGATCAATGTTTGACTCTAAACTCATACTGTTTTCTAAACCATCAACATTAATTAATTATAAACTCTTCTAATAAATAGACTGTTTATTTTGAATTGGTATTAATTATTCCGGCGAACAGAAGGGAAACTTTAAAAGTAGCACAATTTTATTTAATAATTAATTTTTAAAAGTATGCGATCATACATAAGATAGTTTATCATAGCATGCGTGTTAGTCGCCTTCTCTCGGAATTTTTAATTCAATACGACTACATGGGTTAGTGAGCATTTGGTAAATCTCGTCAAGGGAGTGGTTAAGATAAGGAAGGAGATAAAAATACCTTGGTGAAAAATCGTAATAATCTCTCACAATGGACCTCGACGAGCTCCTCCGTGTGAGGATGTGGGAAAGGGAAGGGAAGTCGGGCAGGAGGACATGGGCCTCCGCGTACCTCAGAACAACTTGGAGAAAGTCATCCTCTCCGCCGTCGCCGTCTTCGGGTCGAAGGGACGGAGAGAGAACGCCGTAGCGAGCCACGAGGAGTTCCAAACTCTGCAGTTGAAGATCTATGTTCTTACGGACCATTAATCGTTGGAAAGTGCGGAAATCTTCAGCGGCCCAGAGTTGTTCAAGTGAAACCTCCAAATGAAATTTAAAAATACATTTAAAATAAATAAAATTATCTCTCCAAATTATTAGATCAGTTTTTATTTTTTTTTATTCTTTGTTAATGCTAGATATTTGTAAGATCAATTTAGTTTTCAAACAAAAGTTAAGGACCTTCGTGACATTTGATTCAGGCCTTGATGACTTTTCTCTCCCATGACAAGCTTCTTCGACTTGCTCCGCGGTCACTTGCAAATCCTCCATGAATGACCCGAGCATGTAATCCACGAGAGCTTTGTATTCCTCATGAATTTTCAAAAATTCTCCTTCTTTCTCATCAGTGAGATCACAGAGACTATCTGGATCGAAAACTGTTCCAATAATGCACAATTCCAAAATATTAAAATAGATCCAATTATAAAAGAACCCTTAATAGTTTTGTGATTCTTATTGTTAGAATGTATAGTTGAATAGTTCAATACTTGCACATACCCACAGATTTATCTTCAATGAAAGAAAGGACCGGAAGTTTCCAAATGGGTCCATGAAGGAAGTTGACCAGGGAGTCAAAGACCCAACTGTCCTCCTCGCCCTCGCTCATCTTGCTGTGTATTGAAGAGGCTCAGGATTGTTTGAGGAGGAGTGGTAGGGACTTGGCGTGTGTCCACCTTAGCGACGGCCCACAACATGACCAGGAAACAACGCAAATAGAAAGTTGAGGAGAAAAGCTGAAACCCGGAGCGTGAGGGGAAATGGGAGAAATAATACATCAGGCCTTGGCAATGAGATTTACCTTTGATATCAAAAGGAGAGGAAATGAGTGTGACGTTCTTTCTCAAAGCTCCAATCCAAATCCCGGGTAATTCCTCATTCCAGACAGAATTTCGACTTTGCAATGAACTCCCCTTTAATGCACCATGGCATTCTGCATGTGCGCATCTTTAAGTATATTAACTTGGGGAGTCATTAAGTGATTGAAGGAACACGCAGTAGAATGTTGTTATTGAATAAATAATGATTTTGATATTTTAGTATATGGATAACATGGCGAATATAGAAAAGAGAATAAAGAGTTATATCCTCTGCATATTATGCATTTTATGTAATTAATTGTAATATTTGAGTAGAATTCAAGTCGCGTTGAGGTGATTTCCGGAGGGTTCGTTTGTGGTTTTACGAATTGATTGAAATAACTAATGTACATTATTTATTTGAAAATGGAAAATTATGCATGCTTATATAAGACAAACCCTTTGAGTGATATGTGTATGAAATGGGAACTAAAATGCGAATCAATGAATTGGATTATGTTTTTAAATTCCTATTAAAAATAATGCTTTATTGATTTTACCCAACGTGGAATTTGGGGCTTATTCATAAACAAATGTGTAACTTGTCATTCAAACGTGTTTATTCATTGATTTTGATATTGGATTATTGAATCATGATAATGTTACGAGTCCATAATTTGTAAAACAAGAAAATTTGTTCCCAAGATTGTTTTTGTGTTTAGGAACAAAAGATGATTTTTCCAGTTGAAGAAGCTTCTGAATGTTATCTTCCATTACAGCGGCTTAATAATGAAAATGTTATTAAATATAATATAAAGCTTGTACTAGACATAAGTTATTTAATGCCTATTTAATGCCTATTTAATTTTCGTGATATTACTCACCCGTACAAAATATAATTTTCACACTTTTAGATCCTATTTTACTAATTGTCTGTGAGACTTTCTCTTGGCATTCAACTGACAAAAAAGGAGGATCTGCAATGATCACATCAAAAATGGATTCGAGTTCTTTAGGAAAGTTTAAAGGATCTTTATAATCGTAAAAAATGAAAGAAGATCCAAATCTTTCAAAACGCCGGTCGAACTCGAAAAGTTTTACTAAAATATTTACAATAATAAATCATTTAAAGATTGTAAATTATCAATGTCATCAAATATAAGAAGACTTACAAAGTACAATTACTTTTAAAAAAATGTCAAAAATTAAATTATAAAATTTTAATGAGAGAACCATTTGGTGAAGGACCCAAAGCCCTGAAAATAGAAGGGCAGCTGATACAAGCAACTGTCCCATTGGGGCCAGCCAGGCTCTTCACCTCATTTGCGAGTTTCTCTGACGTTTCGCCATCATACCAAAATTGGCTTAATTGCTGCAAAAAAGATTGGTCATTTTAAAATCTTGTCATAATTTTACTTTTAAGTCTTTTAGTATTAAAAACTTCAAACTAGATAAGATAAATATCATAAAGTATAATTAATATCTTAATAATTGACATTTTTGAAAAATACATTACGTTCTTATTATCTTGAATCAAATTCCTATTTCGAGAATGTTGTTATTGATAATTTTAAATTAAATACCCAATCTTCTGGAAATGTAGTGAAAAGGTCTTCTTCGTAGATCTTTTCAGGATTCTCATCAATCGAGCTTTGGAGTTTAGACTCGACTTCTTTTTCCTTGTAAAATTGGGCCAAAGCTCCTAATGCTTCAGGTGACAAAATACATTCGTCTTCCTCGTCTGACATTATAAATTATAATAATATGGATTTATTTGCAATAATTAATATTGTGAAAAGTTTATAAAAGAATTAAAGTGATGAAGACAGAAGCACATGGCACAAAGCACACAAGATGCAATGCAAGTTAAAAGTCTAATTCCCCCATTCAACTCGAGATTGAGGAAATAGGCGAATTGGAAATAAGTTGGTGTATTCCGAGCAAATTGAAACTTTACCCAAGTTAAGTGTGAATAAAAGCCATTAATATTTACTAGTCCGACCCGACCCCTTCACGATCTGCAAATTCTTACCCATATTGCCATCTTCATCACTATAAATATTATCACTATAAATTACCTAATTAATGCTTGAATCAATTAAAAATTTTTTACTTTAAAACATCTTTTTAATGATTTTATCAATGCGCAGTGCAAAGGGATGTCATTGTTAATTTTTCCCTTCATGCTAAATTACTCTTGATTATATATTCTATTCTAAACCAAAGGATTTTAATGCCCAATGTAGTTCGGGATGCAATTGGAGTTTCAAATCAAAGATTTGAGTCTTTTGGGAAATTATCCTTTAGCCATTTTTGCTCATAAAAACTCATATTTGATGAATCGGAGATACGAAAATGGTCTTTCATCTCATTTTCCATACGCGTTTGGTGGCAAAATCCCACCCACATACTATTAACTTGAATAAAATATTAAACAATCACCCATTTACATTCGAAATGATAGGAAATTTGGAAATTAAATGAATTCCCCCAAACTTAATTCCATTTCATATCCGAAAATGAAAGTATAAAAATGACGGGAGAAAGTAGGGGATCTTCAGTCGTCTTTGACCCTTAGATCACTTATATTCTTTTTCTTATATTGATATTGATACAAGCTAAACCTTTCATGTAAAATCAAATGTTTTGAATTTGAAAAAACTATCAAAAAGACTCTTTGGACATATTACTCGTGGAAAGATGAAGTCAATCTTCAGAATTGTGACGATTATATTCTTCAGTCTTGTTCTATTTGAAGTGAGTGGGAATGCTAGCAGCAATAATCAACAACCAAGTGGGGTAATTCATTCATTCAACTTCAAATAATCTCTCGTTACTGGACAAGAAGAATTAAAATAATTAAGATACTTACTAGATAGATTTAAATTTGAATTTTACAGTAATGTTTGAATTTATTGTTTGTTCAAAAGGCAAAGTCAGGCGGGTCTTCTCGAGGAGCAGAGAACATTCCGTTTTGGGCAGCAAGAGGACGAAGGAGTGGGGCAAGTTCTTGTGGGGAAACCAACGAAGAAGTTGACAATTCTCCTCAACTTGCAGAGCTACAGCTCGATGACGCAAACGACGACTGGGAGCAGAGGAAGTTCAATAAACGACCGATGATTATTCCTGGGTTTAAAACCATCAAAAGTATCATTTTACTCAAAAAATCTAAATAAGTACTTTTTGTTCTACCTACTATACTAACTTTAAATAGCTTGTTTTAAAACTAAAATTGTGTAGATGTTAAAAAAATACAAGCATATTTTATGGTTTCAATAAATCAGAAATTGGTTCTAAAACTTTTTTAATGAACATCTTCATTACTCAATTACATTCATCTATTATATAACATATATTATTTGTGAGTATCGTAATTGTATTATGAACTATCTGTATATAAGATTATGAAAACGGTGAAAGTATGATTTATGATAATTGTGGAGCATGATTGATTAAAAACGTTAGGTTTTACAAATGACTTAAGATTTATTTTATCAAAAACATATTTGAGAATTAAAATCATAAAACACTTATAAGTTAATAAGAAAATAATAAATAAAAGAACAATAATTATAAAAAAAATAATGTTAGAATAAAAATAGGTAGCAAATGGTTATTAACACTTTGGACACTTAGAAGATCCGGATGCGTCCATTGAAGTCGAGAAGAGCAGCGTAACGTCCAAAAGTCGCAATGTCCAGAGGGACTTCCACGTCTTTTCCACGTTCCATTCC